>JBBPBT010000036.1:497310-511950 GCA_037974875.1 Cicer bijugum
TACTTTTACTTAACGTACAAGTTGTTTGTGAAAATTCTCAAGTCATGCTTTATAAAAGTCTCATAATTAAAATATCAGAATTTAGATTTGTGATTTCTTTGACATGATTAGAATGAAATGAATACCACATGACAAAATTATTTTTATATTTTTCAAACAATATTTTGAAAGTAAATTTTAAATGACAAAATCATTTTTATATTTTTCAAATAATATTTTAAAGATAATACAAGAAAAAGCATGACTATTCTGATTTTGCGATAGATAATTATATATATATATATATTAACATTTATTAAAATACTAATAAAATTTTTAACACTAAATATAATTTATGAATTTTATTTGTAGGATGATCTTCACTCTAGATTTATGAGAGGCATTTAGTTTGTATTGGTTATAAATTAGGGGTAGGATTTTTGTGGTGATAATAGTGCGTGGAAATGAAAGAATGGTATTCGTATTCTTGTTCTTCTAAACATACCAAATATTATTCCATTTTATTAGTTGAATTTTATTAGTTTGTACTGAATCAACTGGAATCAAATTATTAATTAATTAATTAATAGACTAAACTTAGAAATAATTTCACTTATAATTTATATATTATAACCTTTTATTCACCATATAGTTTAATAAATTTTATAAAGTACTCCTTAAATTTCATATTAAAAAAAATTCAATAAAAAATTATTAGTCGATCTAATCATGCTATCAAATGTTACAATTAATTTATTATCTTATATATATATATATATATATATATATATATCAAATGTTACGATCTATCTTTATTTTATTTCGTTTCACTATTAATTTTCTTAAAGTGAGATGGTCGGACATATTAACTTAAATAGGTGAATTTTGCAAGTCAAAACTTTCATCTCGCTAAGACAAGTTGACAGACTCTCGCTATCGCGAGTTGATATATTAGAGGGTGAACCACGAATTGATTTATCCAAAATTTAAAATTAATCTACTAAAATTTAACATTATCAAATTGCTATTACACAAATGATAAAACTTCATATTTGTTAGGTTGTAAGGAGAAAATAGACTAATTGTTGTAGCAAAAATAACTTAGGAAAATTATCATAAAAAATAAATTTTCGAAAATTAAATAAGTGTCCAACTTCAACACCACCCAATTTAGTTAGCTAGTTAAATGAGATCAACCAATATACAAATTTGTTCAAAAGACTCAACTCGTATCATGCTTCCTAATTTGCGGACTATAATAAATACACAGATGTGCTCGCTTCTATCCATACAATTTGCAATGTGACATTTTATCTCCCTATTTATTTGTTTCATGAATTGAAAGTTCTTTCTAAATGGTATCTTGTTGATCAGAAAGTGTGGAAAGCAATCGAATCGAATAAAGGAAGTTTGTCATCATCCCACTTAGTCTTTGCAAATGTCATTATAGTTGTGGGCAGTTAGTAAAGAGAACTCTAGTGTTTACTTATCCAAGAATACGGTGGAACAAAACGCAAGTGCTCAAGACCCTTTTACTTTATAAAAATATTTATTGTTTTTATTTTTTAAATTTTATTTTTTAAGAGATTTTATAAAGTAAATAATTGTCTATATTTTTATAAATAATAAAAAATATTAAAAAAATATTTTTATTATTTTTGAAAATATATCTTTATTATTTAAGAATTTTTCTTCACTCAATGGTAGTATTTGACTTAAAAAGTCTCACATTAAGACAAAATTTATATATATTTAAAATAATAAAAAAACAAACAAAATATTTATGCAAAATTACGAGCATAAGACAAACACCTTAATATTTTCATCCTTCAAAATGTGTTGATTCTTAATGTATTTTGTTTGAATAATCCCAAAATTCGAATTTGAGATAATAATCTTGGAACGTCCAACTTGTTAGCCTAAAAAAATCACTTAACTACTGAAATATCCAACATATATTGCTCTTTTTGTGACATAATTATTTTTTATGAGAAAAACCAATATCTTGTCCTTCTTGTCTTCATAATTTAGTAGTGGATTAGTGGATTCTTTCAACGTTTACTTCTAGCTATCAAAACTCGTTATCACAAAAACTTGGGACCAAAAGAATTACATATACGGATATAGAAAAGCCAACAAAAACACCCTTAAAATTATTTGGTGGATTAATTTATTTTTGAGTTTATATATACGGACCGGTAATATTTTTACATTTGTCAAGAATATAAATTAGTAGCATTTATATTAAATGTTACAAATGATACTCTACAAGAAATATAAATTGTTCATATTTATTAAAGATAAAATATATTTTGTAAGTTTTTTAAGTTATACAAAAATATTATATCAGTCTTTTAATTTATTTGTATCAAATTATTTATGTTCGTAAAAGTTACAATAATAAATATTTTTAGCTGTAATCTCGATTATTATGAATTTTGTTGTTGTAACTTATTCCTTTATCAAAGATGTCCAAATTTTTTCTTTACTTTTCAAATAATAGTAACAACAAATGAAAAAATCCACTAATAAACAAGAGACAAAAAAAGGGATAGAGAGAGGATTAAAGAAAATATTTAAAATTTAAATTTAAAATAAATAGAATTATGATTTAGAATTACTGCGCGATTATTTTTTTGGTTCAACATAAATAACATATGTTAGCACATTGATAAAAAAAAAACGAAAAAACAAACACAAAAGCTTTCTTCTAGACGCCAATAATTATAAAAAATATTAAATTTTACATCTCAAACTTGCAAACTCAATGGAAGCCACCATCGAGCGTATATTAAGATAATTATTTTGACAATAGTCATTGATCCATTTACTTATATTAGCAAATAAAAAACATTATTTTAAATTTTTAAAACATATATTTTTAAAATCTCAATCAAATGAATCAAATAAACCAACTAATTACTTGTTAATTCAATTTAATTTAGATTTTATGAGAAAAATTACAAAAATCATAAATGTGACTATTTTATTTGGTTTGAATTTTTTTCCTCCTAAAAATCAAACCAATCCCCACCTATTACACCCGTAGTAGTGGTGAAGGTTTCAAGGGTTATCACACTATGAATTTGTTTATTTCTACGAAGAATTTATTTTAATTTATAAAATAT
This sequence comes from Cicer bijugum, assembly GCA_037974875.1. Lineage (NCBI taxonomy): Eukaryota > Viridiplantae > Streptophyta > Magnoliopsida > Fabales > Fabaceae > Cicer > Cicer bijugum. The sequence goes on from JBBPBT010000036.1 coordinate 500,418, forward strand.
AATAATTTAGTTAAATATATTATTATATTACAAAAAATAGTAAAATACCCATAAAAGAAAATCTTAATCAGCTGCATATAAATGTTATATTATTAAAAAATGTTGATTATTTGATACATTAATATATCATTATTTTTTTAACGTGGAAGATAATCTCATTAATAAAAATTAAAAATTAAGACCACACAAATATAAAGTGGAAATTTTATAATTCATATACAATTCAAATTATAAAAGAAGTATAACTTAAAATAGAAAAATTCAATCAATGTATTATCATTTTGATGAGTAAATGACTTAAAATATTAAAAGAAGAGAACTTAATACCATAAAAATATAAGAAATTTGTATAAATTTATAATAGTACTTATCAACCCTTCTACTAAAAGAAATAAAATAATATTTTCTTTTAATGACTAAAATCATATTGCTACCATTAAAGCCACCCGAAACACTATTAATCCTATTTTTAAAAATAATAAAGATACAACCTTTTTCAGTCGCTCATCTAATGGTTTAGGAAGTATGTTGTTCAGCCTCCTCATATGTGGTGACCCACTACCCTTGTTCAAGTCTCTCTTTTTTCACAAGACATGTGATGAAACTTGAAAGTATAAGGTCGGATGAAAAAAGAAAACTTTTTTATTTTTTACTTTTTATTTTATTTATTAGAAGTATAGTTTCAGACAATATAAAAACTTTAGTAGAAAAAAAACCCATATAAAAATTATGTTTCTTTTTGAAGTATACTTGTGAATTTTGAAGTATACTTATGAAGTGACTTCGAGAATAGAAACATATTTCTTTAAATGAATTAAAATGTGATTTTGTTTTGTCCATATTTTAACGTGATAGTGTAGATAAATATTCGATTATATATTTTTTTTTTCTCATCGCTACTACTTTTTATGGGCTGGATTTAGATGCTTTTGTTTTATTTCTTTTATTGTTTTTTATATTTTTTTATTTATTTATTGACAACTAACTCTTTTTAGAAAAAATGTGTTTGATTTATCAAACGGATACTTTTTTTTTTTCTTACGCAACAGATGACTCATACTAGTCAATTTTTTTTCGTGGTATCTAATCTCTGGATACTTATTGACAACAGTTACAAGCATATCATGGGTATGTTGGGTATTTTCCAAATCAGTCACAACTCAACAAATAGGCCAGGAATGAATGGTTTAGGAGTTGGAGCTCTTACACGTTGTTTGCTTCTATGGAAGGTATAATATTCTAGCCGTTGTAAATTAATCAATTAATATTCATTACTCAGAGTGAAACTATTTGATTAGGAATTCATGATGTTTATTTGTTTATGGTATCATGCTTCGATAAAGGGCAAAGAAGATATTCACACAAAACTGATGAAAAATTATAAAGATATTCTTTTTTGGTGATTTTTATTTGTTGTCTGAAGACTCCTAACAATAAATAAAAGCAGCACTTAGATGCATGGGTGGCTTTTATGGCTGTATTGCTTCACTTTGCACTAGAGGCTATATATAGTGGTTGATGGTTGCCTTGTCTTCTGATGACATTGCTTCTTTTGATGTTTTTTTTTGGTGGTGTAATATTGAGATATTTTTTGGTGGTGTTGATCCTGCTCACTACAAGGGAGAGCACACTTATGTTCCGTTCCTGTGACAAGAAAATGATATTGGCAGGTTATTAACAAGCAAATATAATTTTTTAGTACTTAATATTGTTTTTTACCTTCTCATCTTTTTTTTTTTCCAGTTTCATATGGGAGATGTAATTATTGATGGTAAATCCTGTGAACAGGCTAGTTTTATATATTCTGTTAAAATGAAAATACAACTTTGGTCTTTATGTAGTCCCATTACTGCTAATCTAAGAAAACAAATAAATACTAGTAATAGCCCACTATCTCTTGGCCTTCCAACTACAACAGTTACTTTGCCTTTCCATTGGCTTATTAATAAACACCCACTAAATATAACATTAAAGTTTATTCAACAAAACTCCTCTGTAAACTTAAATGTTCCCTCTATCTATCATGCCTACCAACTTCCTGCCTCTTTCGAAAATTTCTTTCGATAATGGTTTTGTGAAAATATCTGCTGCTTGATCCTTGCTTGCTACATGCCTCAATTCGACACTTCCTTCCTTAACATGTTCTCGAATAAAGTGGAAGCGAACGTCGATGTGTTTGCTTCTTTCATGGTTTACAGGATTCTTTGCTAACTCAATTGCTGATTTGTTGTCCACTTGTATGACTGTTGCACCTACCTGTTTTAGCTCCATTTTGCTCAACAATCTTCTAAGCCATATTGCATGACAAACACACAAAGATGCTGCCACATATTCAGCTTCACATGTTGAGAGCGTTACTATCGGTTGCTTCTTAGAAAGCCAAGTAAATGCAGTATTTCCCATGAAGAACACATATCCTGAAGTGCTTTTCCGATCGTCTATATCTCCACACCAATCACTGTCGGAGTAACCAACCAGCTTGTAATCTTCTGTTCTTGAGTACAACATTCCAAATGACAATGTTCCTTGGATGTACCTCAGGATTCGTTTCAATGCCTTCCAATGTGAATATGTTGGCTCCTCCATGAATCGAGTTACAATGCCGACACTTAATGAAATGTCCGACCTTGAACATGTGAGATAGCGAAGACTACCTACCAAGCTTCGATATTTGCTTGCTTCGACACGTTCTCCTCCATCAAATTTCAACAACTTTGTACCTGGTTCCATTGGTGTCGAAACTGGATTACAATCTTTCATTTTGAATCTTTTTAGGATTTCCTTTGCATATGTCTCCTGTGATATGAAGATTCCCGCTTCTTCTTGTCGAACCTCAAGACCAAGAAAGAATCTCATCAGACCTAAGTCTGTCATCTCGAATTCACGTGTCATTGTGCCCTTGAATTCTTCTATCATCTGACCATTGTTACCCAAGAAAATTAGATCATCGACATAGAAAGCAACAAGTAACATATTACTTCCATTCTTCTTTACATACAGAGCATGTTCGTAGGGACATTGCTTGAAACCATTCTCTTTGAAATATGTGTTGATGCGTGTATTCCATGCTCGCGGTGCTTGCTTCAACCCATAAAGCGCCTTCTTCAATTTTAGCACTTTTTCTTCTTTTCCGACTTTCATGTATCCGGGTGGTTGTTCGATGTAAACTTCTTCTTCTAGCACACCATTTAAAAATGCTGACTTGACATCCATTTGAAATATTGACCATTTGAATTGAGCAGCTTGAGAAATGAGCAATCGAATTGTCACCATTCTTGCAACAGGCGCAAATACTTCGTCATAGTCAATTCCTGCTTTTTGTTTGTATCCCTTCGCAACAAGTCGCGCCTTATACCGTTCTATTTCGCCTTGAGCATTCATCTTTTTCTTGAATACCCACTTCACACCAATGGGTTGACTTCCTTTTGGTAATTCTGCTAGTTCCCATGTGTTGTTACGTTCAATGGCCTTAATCTCCTCGATCATGGCAGTTTTCCATTTTTCGTCTCGCAGCACCTCTTCGATGTTAATGTTTTCAGTATCTGCCAAAAGACATACAAGGTATACCTCTTCTGTCGTTTCATACAAATCTTGCAGACATCGCATTCTGGGTTATAGAGGTTCATCTTCATTGTCAGACTCTTCAAGTTCTGTTGAAATGCTTGTTGGTATGGCGACAAATGATTCTTCAACTTCAACATTAACTTCTGTCGAATTGTTCCAGTCCCACTTGCTCGCTTCGTTTATTCGAATGTCTCTACTCACTATCACCTTCTTGCTTATGGGATCGAATAGTTTGTACCCTTTTGTCTTCTCATCATACCCAATAAATATGTACTTCTGACTTTAGTCTTCAAGCTTCGTTCTTCGTTGATCTGGTACATGTGAATACGCCACACTACCAAATACTTTGAGATGAGAAACTGTTGGCTTATGTCCGCTCCATACTTCTTGTGGTGTTTGATCTTTTAACTTCGAATGTCGACATCGATTCTGAACATAAATAACACATTGTACAGCTTCTGCCCAGAATTCCTTCAACATGTTCTTGCTTTTAAGCATTGATCGAATCATGTCGAGAACTGTTCGATTCTTCCTTTCAGCCACACTGTTTTGTTAAGGTGAATATGGTGCAGTTAGAAATCTCCTTATGCCCTGCTCTTCACAATACTTCATAAAGGCTGTTGAAATATACTTACCACCTCTGTCAGATCGAACGGCTTTGATGTGTCTGTCTGTTGCCTTCTCCACCATTACTTTGAACCTTTTGAACACCTCGAATGCTTCAGATTTTTCTTTCAAGAAATAAACCCAGGTTTTTCGTTAGAAATCGTCGATAAAGGAAATGAAGTACCTTTTGCCACTGAAAGATTCCGGAGTGATTGGCCCACATATGTTGGTATGAATCAATTCGAGAATATGTTTAGCTTGATATTCTGCCTTCTTTTGAAATGAGGTTCTTGTTTGTTTGCTAAGCACACATTCTTCACAAAACTTTCCTTCATAGTCCATGTCTGGTAGCCCGTGCACCATGTTCTTTTTCGCCAACCTTTTCAAACCAGCATGATGTAGATGGCCAAAGCGAAGATGCCACAACGACGCTTTGTCTTCGACATTGACTTGCAAACATTTTTCTTGAACGCTTCTCAAATTCAATTTGTACATTCGATTTCTCCCCATCTCGACACTAGTAATAAGATGCCCTAGCTTGTCCTTCAAATGCAGTATCCGATCTTTTATAAGTATCGAATAACCTTTTTCTGTAAGTTGCCCCAAGCTTGGGATGTTGGTCTTGAGATCTGGTACATAATAGACGTCCTTGATTGATCCAATCAAGCCATCCTTCTGTAAGTAACAGATTGTACCCTTGCCTTCGACTTTCACTTTCGATGCATCTCCGAAAGACACATGACCATCTTCAATCTTTTGTATTTCTTTAAACAGGTGTTTGTGACCACACATATGATTACTTGCCCCTAAGTCGAGATACCACATGGTGTCATTATTGGTGTTGATTTCATTTTGACAATCCTTTGCAAGATGTCCCACTTTACCACAATTATAACATTTGTAGGAGTTGGAGTAGTTCGACCGACCACCTCTTTGACCACGTCCTCTGCCACGCCCATTTTGCTAGCTTGACTGTCCTCTCTCGAAGTTGCTGCCTCGACCACTTCGACCATGGCCTCCACGACCATGTCCTCTTCCCCGAAAGTTTTGAGAAAAGAGTACCTTTTCGTCATTAATTGACTCCTTGGTTTGATGTGCTTCCTTGACTGCGTCTTCCTTCTTTTTCATCTTACGTTGTTCGTGTGCTTCGAGAGAACCAGCGAGCTCTTCGACTGAGAGTGTCGAAAGGTCCTTCGACTCTTCTATTGCACACACAATATTCTCAAATTTATCTGTTAAAGATCTCATGATCTTTTCGACAACTTGTGTATCAGTCACCGTTTCGCCATTTTTAGTGAGTTGATTCACCACTGTTTGTACACGCATGATGTAGTCAGATACTGTTTCTGACTCCTTCATATGCATCCTCTCCAATTCACCACGAAGAGTTTGGAGTCGAACTTGCTTCACTCGATCTGCTCCTTCGAACGCCTTTTTTAACGTGTCCCATGCTTCTTTTGACGTAGCTGAACCGGCAATTTTCTCAAAGCCTGAGTCGTCAACTGCTTGGAATAGCATGTATAGTGCCATCTTATCCTTTGACCGCGTCTCTTTCAATGCCTTGTTTTGAGCTGCCATATATCCCGCAGTATCTGTTGGTTCTTCAAACCCATCTCTGGTCACCTCCCATGCCTCTAGAGCTCCAAGAAGAGCTTTCATTTGGACACTCCAATTATCGTAATTTGACTTCGTTTAGTCGCGGCAACAACATTTGACTCATCACGTTTGCCATTTGCTCTGATGCCAATTTGTGAACAGAAACGCTACTTTTATATATTCTGTTAAAATGAAAATACAACATTGGTCTTTATGTAGTCCCATTACTGCTAATATAAGAAAACAAATAAATACTAGTAATAGCCCACTATCTATTGGCCTTCCAACTACAACAGTTACTTTGCCTTTCCATTGGCTTATTAATAAACACCCACTAAATATAACATTAAAGTTTATTCAACAAATCCACTAGTATGTGTAGATTATTGTCGCCAGAAATGCCAATCTATTTTCCTAGTATATGATAGCATTTTCATAAATAGTTCTTAGTATTAATTTCATTGGTTTGACCTGTTCTTATTGTCATTCAGGATATTGTGCTGATGGTTGTTTGGCCATTGCAGACTCTGGGACTTCTTTGTTGGCAGATCCAACGGTATGAATAAATGCTTGTAGATATATATTGATATTTAACCTTTTTTTTTTGACTGTGGAATTTGATATATTGGTAGATTTGGCATTGATGTTAATTGTAAAGCAAATGTCACATGGGATGGTGGTTACTCCTTTCTATTTTACTTTTAGATTGTACACAATTTTAACATGCTGAAAATTTGTGTTGTATTGTTTAAATATTCATTTGAAATCTCACAAAATAATGAAACTGAGATAAGAACTAAACTAATGTTACACAAAATGCTTGAGATTCAAACTAGAGCTTATTAAAAAGACCATATGTTGGTTAGATCAAGGAGTATCCCATATATAGAAGCTACACACAATCATGCATGCATTAAGATAACTTTTGTTAAAATATTCTACCAGCTTTAGCACGTAGTAGCAAAATTTTCCAAGTTTACATAGCTATAATATTTTGATGCGGCTGTAGCATAATATATATTCCTGGAAGGTTAAAATTCATATCTATACATATCATGCAAGAATAAGGAATTGTCCCTTAAAAAAAAAGTAAAATATGTAATTTATGAAAAGAAATAAACAGTTAAAATAAATAAACCAACAAACATATAAAAACACTGATAAACTTTACTTAAAGAGACACATTACACTGTCATCTACGAACTAACAATCCAAAGACATCACATGAAAACAAACTAAAAAGTTGTTTTGATCCCTTAAATATTGAACCAATTTCCTTCCATCAATATCTTCATAGCCTTTGCCAGTACCTTTTACCAAAAATATGGTTTTGAAGTTTTTTGTTATAGGATTTAATGAGAAAAGAAAGTTCAAAACGCAAACCACCCTGCAATAAACAAAACTTACAAAAGATTAAGGAAAAATGTGATTACAATTTTAACACAAACAAGATATGAATTAAAACATCGTAATTGGAATTTTCCCAAAAATATTATTTTAAGTTGGAAAAACATAATTTGAAACATAGAGCAAGAGAGGTTACAAACCTTGGTCAATTCTAGTGCTCTTTGAGCAACATAATTTCCAAATGGATCTCGAACAAGAGTTAAGAAATCAGGACTTGTCATTATCTCTTCAACTATAACAACAACATCATTCTCTTCAGAATATCTCAATAGATCTTCCACCACATTACTAGCATGTTTGTCCATAGAAAGTCTAACAAAATTTCCGTGAAGCACCTCTATAACCGTTTTCTTTACTCCCATTTTAATTACATATTGCAACACATAGTTTCTTAATAAAACAAAATTTTTTATCAATTATCACGTACTAGTACCAGTTTTAAAATAATGGATAATTCAAAAATAAATAATTATAATAATAAGTTGAGTGTAGAATCAAACCCATATGGATCTACTGCTAGAACCATAGCATTACAGACTAATATTCCTGTAATCAACAGTTCTATGGGCATTCCCCCAACATGGCCAAGATATTTTTGAATAGTCGTACATCCAACTTTATCTGTTGCAACTTCAACACAATTTTGTGCTACTTTATCCAAGAGCATCTAAAAGAAAGTTATCAATTAATGGATGAAAAAAAATCAGCGTTGCAGTATTAAGATGGTGTTAGATGAGGGATAATGTGAAAGACAAGGGTATTTCATCATATCCTGCTAATTAAATCTAAGAATTTCAAAACATGACAAATTAATTGGCCAAAGATATATAGAAAAACATAACTAGATGATAAAATATAATGACAAATAAATGAGAGGGTAGCATCTAATTTGAGTTTGCAATCTCTATCCATAGAAAAACATTAATATATGGTAAAAGATAATAACAATGAGAGTATCGTGCTAGATTGAGCTATACAATGTGGTCAATATTTATAAGTGGGGACAACTCTCACTTTGATTTTACTTTTGGTATTGAGTTTGGCTCAAACTTAATTAGTTCTAGGAGACATATTCAAGCAATCATATTAAAATAATCAATAAATCATATCTGCTTAATATCAAACACCAATATCACAAGCAACATATAGTCAAAAAGAGTAAAACACAAGAATGAGAGAGATGACATTAATTACTCTTTTGTATTTGGATTGGAAAAGTTTCAAACATTGCAGTATTATATAACTACCATTAAGATTTTTTATCAATGCAGCAATGATCAAATCGTGTATATTATCATTAACTACTGATAGGATCGCTTCAACATTTCGTCGCCTCAACATTTTGTGGGTTAACCTCATCAATTTTCGTATGTAAACAATGACATTCATGCCAATTCATTGCCATAAAAACCAAGTTATTATTAACAAACACTCGCTTCGGCGACGAAAGAATATTGTTAATATAACTATTATGGATAGGAGAACATCTCTTCGCCTTGTTAAATTAATATTTGTAAATGATGATGAAGAAGGGAAAAAGTTATTGTTATTGTTTTCCATTGAAAAATTATTAATTTGGATTATTTGTAAGAGATATAGAGGAGAAAGAAATCATAATATTATAAAAGATTTGATTAATTTATTGATATGCACTTGCACTATTTATTTATAGATACATGCATTCTGCATGCCGTAGGTGATATTATTTGAATCTTAGATAGACTGCAATTGTTCTTTTATCTCTTAATATTTAATTTGATAAAAAACCATAAAAGTTGAGATATTTTCGTAACAGATTATATAATCGTTGAGTAATATTCTAAAAAATAAAAAATCTTGAGTGATATTTAAAAAAAATTAAAAAATATTTTGAGCTCTACTATTATTGTTTTCAATAGAATATTTTAACTATAATAAAAGATTTTCCATATTATAACGATATAACTCTTGCCTAAAATATAGATAAAAGTTAACACATGTTTCTTATTATATTATTTCTCCTATTTTATGGTTAATTTATTATATTAGATTGATTTTATGATAGTAACATTTAGTTGATTTAATTTGCCTTTTCATATATGATATTTTATCTATTTTATTATATACCAACTTAAAAACAAAAATTGATGGAGAATAATAATTAATTTCCTCTAACATTCACATGATGGATAATATTATTATTATTATTATTATTATTATTATTGATACGTTTATATATAAGTAAAATATAAATTTATAAAAAATAATGTGATGATATATATAACGCTAGAACAAATAGTTTTAGAAATGATTGGATTTTGTTTAGCAATATTGATGTTAATAAGTTATTTTTAAATGGTTTTATAAAAATTATAGAATTAGAAATTGACTAATGGAGATTAAAAGGAGAACTTTTAGAGAATTTGATCAAGTGAGATGATATCACGATAACAAGTCATTATTTAAGTGCCATTAAACATCATAATTTTCACTATTGCTACCAACACCTCCTAAATTACTACACGCACCCCTCCAAGATTAAAAAAATTTAAAATGCCCAAATTACCCTTCTGTTTATTTCATCTTCTTCATAACTCATCTTCTTCATAATCCATCTTTTTTATTTCATCTTCTTCCTAACTCATCTTCCTCTTCAATCTTCATTCTACATTCAACCCATTGTTCATCTTCTTCATAACTCATTTTCAATATTTTATTTTAACATGTACGTGAACTTCGATTTACGTAGGAGGTATACGTGAATTGAGTTCACGTATGTTTACGTAATCTGAAATTTAGTAAACGTAAGTGAACTCAGTTCACGTAACGTTACGTAAATTGAAGTTCATGTATATGACTTATTTTTCAACATTCATCTATTACGCAATCTGAGTTCACGTACAGATTTTTTTTCTTCAAAATTCATTGATTACGCAATTTGAGTTCACGTAAGTGTACGTGAATTCAAATTACGCATATTTTGAGAGTTAAATTTTAAAACTCCATTGATTATGCAATCTGAGTTCACGTATGTGTACGTGAATTCAAATTGCGTAGTTTCTGAAATTTTTTATTTTTTTTTAACATGAACTCAGTTCACTTAGCCCCAGAACGTACGTGAACTGAGTTCACGTAAAATTTGCAGATTTAGAAGAAAAAAAAAATACAACGTACATTATGGTGAGTTATGGTGATTTTTAATGTAAATTATGAAGTGTAATGAAAGTTGATAAATGTGAGTTATGAGATAATAAATTTGTAACATTGATGAAAGGGCATTTTAGACATTTTATTAATTTTTTTTAATTTTGAGGGGTGTGAGTAGCAATTTGAGGGGTGTTGGTAGCATTATTGCATAATTTTTTAAGTATATAAAATTACTTCCTAAATTATTAAAATTTTTATGATAATGAGTCATTCTTCAATTGTGATTGATAGAAAAATATGATACTAAGTCATATTTCAATTGTGATGGATAGAGAAATTATAATTTTTTCAAGTATATAAAATTACTTCATAAATTATTTATAATTTTTAGTATCTTTTTATTTATAAAAAATATATATGAACACTGTTTTGAAAGAAAAAAGTTAAATAAATGGTAAGGATAAATTTATCATTTTATTAAAATATAAATCTTATATGTTGTGTATCAATATACGATAAACTAATCTTATCAAACTTGTATCATTCGGATATTAAACACACATGATATAATAACTCTTTATCCTTTGTATATTCTATCATGTCTCTATCTTGTTTCTTATCCTATCATGTCTCTGTTATATCCTATCCATCAAACGAATTCAGATGCCCGACCGATATAACCGAAATTAATAAATATTTGTGATGTTTTAGTAAAATATATATATATATATATATATATATATATATATATATTACTTTTATATATAATAATATTTTGTTTATATATTTTGCTAAAATATACTTTTGATTCCTTATTTTTATTTGGTAGAATAATCGAGATAATTTTTTTTTAAACTGTCAATATTACGTTAGCATCGTTAGAATCATGCTGAGATGAATTACTCATGAATCACCTTTTCACATAAATTAATTATTTATAAGTCATTAATTAATTAAATTATGAATAATTGCAGAAGTTGAAAATGAAAATTTTAGAGATTTTTTTTTGTAATTATAAATGTTGATATTTCACATCATCGCAATATGTGTCATATCATTTTAAATGTATCACATCATCATTTTAATCCAAAACTATGACAGAAAAATCAAAATTGAATGATTTTAAAATAGGAAACTAAGTATGTGAGCAAATGAAAATTTAAAACAAAAAATGCAATTATGTCAATATTTTTTAATTAGTTTGGAAAAAAGATTTTTTATGTAGCAAAAATAA
>JBBPBT010000036.1:512352-523096 GCA_037974875.1 Cicer bijugum
AAACATCTTATTTATCTTTTCTTTTTTAAAAAATTATTTATACTTTTATTTTAAGACAATTTTTTTCAACATACTTTGATTATTTTTTGTATTTTAGTTTAAGATTGTGTTATTTATTTGATAATTAATCAAAAATTGATTATTATATATATAAAGTAAGGTTTTTATGTTTGGGGTGTACATTCACATAGCACATTGATAAAATTAAATATATATTATTAACATAACTAGTGTATTAATAATCATTTGATAATTAAAATATAAAATTTTATTTTAATTTTAAAAAAATTCACTTAAATTAAATAAATTAAAATATACGGATTATCATCTAGTTGTAATTATGGAGGAGCTATATTTTATAGAGTTATCATTTATTTTATGTTTTTATTTGGTTTATAATTTATTGCCAGGGTTAATTTCAATTTTGACCTCTTGGCTTTGGAGCTAGACAAAACATTGAAACCAAAAATATGTACACAAGAATTAAGGATACTAGTAAAAGAAGTGAAGATAGCAAGGATAGAAGTCACTGAAACTAAGAATTTGTTACTACTTAAATATTTTGATTTTTGGGTTTGTGCTGAAAATGATTAAAAAAAAAAAACTAGTAACAAAATCACTGGAGGTAGAAACTCAAACTAAAAGTTATGAAGTTGGAAATAACTAATGAGTATAAAAGCCTCGAAATTCATCGGATGTAGGTACCAGGACTGTTACTTCCTTTTCATTTACTTCAACTCTTTGTCCTTAGAACAAGAACTCCTCAACAGTAGCCTGTTTACTCCCAAGATATATGCTTCGTTCTTGCTCATGCTATACCTTCTTAACTCTCATGACGTGCAGCATCCATTATCAGAACAGTCTGCGGATATGTTAAGATAACACTACAGTCACCACATCCTCTGTCTCTGCCTCGATAGATCCCTTTTTTGCCATGAAGTTTGATATATTACATCGAGTGTCACAAGCCATTGTCACACTGATGATTTCAATTCCTAAAGGCAGCGAGTAAATTTATCAAGACAGAATTATATATTCAAACCTAGAAACCATCATAATGAATTTGCTGAAATCCATTGGTTATACTCATCCATCCTTATTATAAAGGAGCTTGAACTTGCAGAACCTCCTCCACCGTATGCCTTCAAGTTGGCAGTGCAGAAAACTCATTAATGTGCATCAGAATGTTAAAAAAGAATAACTACGTTTGACAAAAAAACGTAGAACCAAGCAACACAAACCTTAGCAACTTCAGATGTATCAGTAGCACTATCAGAGCTGCGCAAGCACATTTTGAGATTATTCCGTTGCATGAATATCACTGCCCCTATGGGTCTGTCATTGATGACAACGCATAGTGGATCAGATTATAGAATTTGACAATTCTCTTACACAACTAAAAATCAACAATATAAATTGGCAGGTGATGATGCCTATAAGAAGTTGTTCGGAAAACATTTAGATTCTTCACTTAACCCCTAAGAACCTAAATCAAATGAGGTACTCAGACATAATTGTGTACCCACCAACAGTTACAATCAGAGGAAGAATCAACAAATATTTGGAATCAACAAGAAATAATCAAGATCCAAGTGCTTTTTGTTCATATAATAGGCCCCATGTATATATGCCCACTGAATTTCAAGACCTAATGTTGACAAGCGATTAGTGCTAAACGATTGCATGCTTTTGAATAGAAATCAGTAATCCCGTGTTGGAGACCATCAAATGCATTGCACGTTTCAGTGTGATGTGTCATAGACACTGGAACTCAGGAGGAACTGTTTTAGGTTATTTTAATTTGAAGGGTCTAGTTATGAGAAGAATTTGCTCTGTTTTCATGTGGAGATAAACAAGGAAGCCTAAGCTGAACCACAACGGGTTTCTTGGTCATAATCTATTGCTTGGCTAAGTTTGAGTTTTTGTCATTACAAATTGCCATCACTGTTCTTCTGGCAATGGACTCAATGTAACAACTGATTATTCCAATCAACATGCTCATGAAAAGTTTGGTCAAGCTATTGTCAAATTTTAACTAAACTTTTATTACTATCAGACAACCTCAAAAAAAAAAAAGCACTCTTCTAACAAGATAATAACACAAGCATAAATTCAGCAGATCTATAAAATAAATTACCTTACCTCAGACCAATAGCAGCACTTTTTACACTAAGAAGCATGCCAATTTCATCACTTAAGTTAGAATTTCCATCTGCTCGGACGCCCTACACAGAAACAATGGCAACAGAACTTGATTACAGATTTCAACCACAAAATGGGGTGGGGACATTACCATTGCAAGATGCTGTCACAATCAATCGAACTGGCAATAATTAGTTATGCATCAAGTACTAAAAAAAGCAGAAAGCAACAGAGAAAGTTCATGGTACAAAATCAAATTTGATTTATTATTATTTGGTTATAAACATCACAAACTTGTAGAGAAAGTTTGGCTGCATAATATTTTGAGAAAATAATAGTTTTTTTTTAAATGGATTACTTTTCCAAATTGAGCTAACCCAAACACGTACTAAATAAAAAATTACAACATTTTAGGAGCAATAGAAACTACGATTATGATATCCTGAAACATTACCAGGCACTCTCCATAAAATCCTCTACCTAGCCGAACCCTGAAAACCTTTTCCAGCAATTTACTTGCAGCATTCCGGCGAGCTGAAAGAGATGAATTTCCTTTAGCAATTAACCCTTCAACACTCAATTCCAGCAACTGCAATATGGATTTTTTTATAGGATATGAAACGTTTAGCGAAGACATAATAACCAGAGAAAAATTGAGAACAATTTACATCAAGAGTAACATATACAGACGTTTCTGCTTTTTGGAATGTTACAGTAAGGCACATAAAAGCAAGTAAGCAACAAATTAGATGGTTGTTATAGCCGGAATAATCACAGTAAGTACTACTTTATTACAGTGAAATAGAAAGGTTCATAATTAGTATTAGTCATGATCACTTCAAATAACCAATCAGCTTATGAAATTGTTTATTCTCTTCCCAAGCAAGAAACAAACAGATAATAGATCAACCCCCCGAAGGTTATAAGACATGTCTTTGATAACAAGATGCTGTCCTACAGAAGCTCAAACACATTCATTGTAAACTGAAGAATATCTTCAGTTTTCCTAGTTAAACTATTTGATTCGCCTTAAGTAACTTCCGCCCTTTTGAGAAACAAGAAAATCGTACAGATACACAAATTTGTTACTTAATCCATTATTATTGTATGAACTTAAATACAAGTCCAAACATTGATATAGCAACAATGATAATAAGAAAACACACAAACAAAGCAAAAGTGAAGGATAATCCATCATACCTGCTTATACATGTATGGGTTCGAAATGCAGCTAAACCTTGACCGCCATTCACTTAGTCCAATGTGAAAGGACTTAATGCCAGGCAAACTCCATCGGCGAAGATCTCCATCCTCAATATACTTCAGAATCAGCTCCACGCGATCTTTATCTTTTGACTCCAACAAACTTGGAACCACACCCTTAAATGGAATCCAAACATCTTTCTATCTCAGAAATTGTTGCATGAGATGCAAGAGAACTAAAGTGGACAAAGTAATTTAAATTCTTACTTACATTAGAAGTTTTCATATCCTCGTGTTTGTTGGTAAAGTATTCATAAACAGCTCTGGAGCTACTTTTCTCATGATTAACATTAATAACAATATTATCAGGACACTGATTTGCAGAGGGAATGTGTCCAAGCACTGATTTACGATGATCAAACCCAATAATCCTATTTAGATTAAAAAAAAAAAGAAGAAGACATTAATAAGCAATCAAAAGCACATGAGAAATGAAAGATTGGCAATAAAGTAAAAGGACATGAGCGTGAAAACCTACTTGCATTTTGATTGATGGGAAAGTCTAAAAAGGAATTCCTTTGGAGGAAGAAAGTCAAGCAGATAACATGTTTGAAGGCCTTGAATGCAAAGATCTTCAACCCTAAGTAGCGAAAGATATGTAAGTTTGAAAATAAAGTTAAGCGCATAAAAGAGTGAGTAGAAGAATGAACCTGAAAGCGAGAGAGGGAACAGAGGAGAAAGGCAAGGAAAGAGAAGGGAGATTGTGATGAGTATGGAAGAGGTGAGCAAAGAGAGAGGAAAATGCTCCAGAAAATGAAGGGTAATTGTAGAGAACAATGTTGGGAACTTTATCTTCAGAAGCTTTGGATATTGCTTCCAACGCTGCATCTGAACGCAAGCTTCTACTCACAATACATAAACACGGAGAGAATGTCAATGAAACGCTCCTACTACTTCTCCATTTTCCAACCAACATTTCATCCGAATTTTTTTTCTTTCTTTCACTTCACTCTGTTCACGAGACTAAGGGTTTTATCTCCCAAATTATTCAATTAATATTATACACAAAAATATTTTCATTTTCATAACTTAATTTAAAGTTTCATATTTTTCCTTTACTTAAAATTGATTCTCTAAAAATTAAAATATCCAATTTTAAGAAAAAAAAATTAACGTCAAATTAATTAATTAAATTTAAAAGAGATAAAGTTAATCTCTTAATTATTAAAAAGTTAATAATTAAGATTTACAGAAATATCTAGAATAATTATGTCTTTGCGTTTTAATAATTAAATAACAAATGATAAAATTCTTCATTCTACTCTATGTGATATTTAAATACTTTTTTTTTTAAATATAAATAAAAATAAGTCAAAAAACATTGATATATTTGACAATGGCGAATAACATGTTTATAATAAATAGTTTATAGCGTTTAAGTCAATTTTTTTCCTCCATGTTTATCATTTTAATAGATTAAAATAATATCATTATTATTTTATTATAGAACTTTCTTTACTATAAGTAATTAAAGACATAATGTTTAGTTTGTAATCCGTTCAATCAATCAAGCATAATAAAAGAATAAGAAATTACAAAACCACACCATATATGATATTACAATTTACAATACATTGGAAATCATTACGTTTGATTGTTGAATTGAACAGGTACGGTTGTTGAAGCACAAGGTCCCACTGCAAGATATATTATATGCATGACCATGAGCATGACCATTGAGACAAGTTGTTGTAAGCTTTGATTTTGGCAACTAATTGAGCTGTTGTCGCATGATCAATGCAGCTGTGATCATCTAGTACGTCAGAGACTTTAGCTCATTACTTTATAATAATGATATTAAGAATGAACATATATTTATAATCCTTAGTTATACTTTCACATCCTCAATTTGAGGCAAGAACCAAGATTATTTGCTTTGGCAGGAAGTTCATTGTATTGAGGTTGTGGCTGGCTTAGCTGAAGACTGATTGGTTCATCATGTTTATCATAATATCCATAGCTGATACTACTGCATGAAGGATTGGATGTTGCATATTCTGTACGCCTTGCTGCTCCAATAAGCTTGTATCCAAAATCTTTAATTAATTTTTTTGCTATTAAAAAAGTAAACTTCAAGCCTTTAGCTTCTAGTCTAGATAAATCAAAACAGCAGCCCTGTTTCTATGTTGTGTTTGTGTGTGTGTAGCCTCTTTTACTTTTAAATATGCATAATCATTTTGTCACACATTCACACTTTTAAATATTTATGAAACCATGAGTATGATGAATGACATAGTCTTAAATCATTAAATTACACAATGTATTTTTCTCACATGTGAAATGAATTTATTTACTAATACAAACATTTGAAGAACTATTTGAGAGAACTTATGACATATTTATAAACTAATTTTATCTTATTTCCATAAACTTTACAAAATAGGATATGAAAGTAATTTATAGGAGAAGAAATTGACTTAATTTAACTTTTGTTATAGAAATAACTCATATATAAACAATTAATGTAATAAATGCTTCCATAAGCACTTAAGTTATTTATATGTTTACCTTGTCTAGTTTTGCATTTTCCTCCCCAATGAGGTCTATTTTCTTATGAAGTTCTTCATTTTCTTGGCTACTAAGGTTTTCCTACAATGACATCAATGGAAATTGGTAAGAATTTTGCTGTGAAACCTTTCAATCATCAAAAGGAACAAAGCTTGATTCCTGGAACCTTTTTATGTAATTCTTTGATCTCATCACTGAACATTTGACCCTGCAAGTAAACAAATGATTGTGTCAAAGGATTCTTTGAATTTTCCTTTTTGTTCAAAACAATGCATAATCAAACTTTTACCAAGAAATATTTAAAAGAAAATTTTGTTAAAAACTTGATCAGAACCAAAATGAAACCTTAAAAGAGAAGATTTGATTATCATATATAATTAACTATGTCTGTGATACCTTTCTCATGCGAATGTTTTTCAAACTCATCTCCAATTGATTTTCTAGATTCTGCAGCTCATTAAATTCCAAACCAGATAGTTCTTGGCCCATCAATTGTCTGCATTTACCAAAAACAAAGTGTGGAGTCCTTATTCTTGAGGGAAGATGTTTTTAAAGTTGCATTATTGAATTTAATTGATTCTTTTACTACAAAATCTGCATATATATCTTTGATGATTATTCCTTTTAAATGTTATATTGATGTGGTTGATTGTTGGAAAATAGAGACTCTTATAACAGAGACATATTCCAAAGAAAAGATTATTAAAGGTTAATAGTTAAAAGTGTCTAGAATTGCACCTATATATCCAATTGACTAAAAAATATAGACATGGACTAGAGTGTATGATATTTGAGCTCACTATATGGATACTCACTGGTGGTCCTAAGTATGTGTAGGGTATGCGACCGCACATGACCTCAAATTTTCATGATCTTTATTGTTAGTTAGGGTCTTCGGGGTTCAAATTTGTTGAGGGAGACGATAGGCAGAATTGGACCATAGACCTCCAAACTTAAACCGCAACTTATACATGGAGACTGTATGTCATATTACTATTGAGTTGCAACTACATTTTATGTGGATGTGGCAAGTGCCACAACAAGAGCCAAAACCTATATCTATTGTGGACATGTTTACCAACCATGTAGACTCAGAACTTTGAAAAACACTAGGAAGAGGATTCCAACTTATCTGACTCAGATTCAAGATGAGGGATTCATAGAAGATCTCTCCAACAAACAAACGATCGTGTGTTTGACCAATTGGATATCAGAGTCTTGAGTCTAATTGGTTTAGACTTTTGTAAAAATTATGATTTTAGAGGTGCTTGTATTTTGATATGTTTGTATTTGATTCTGGTGTTTGTATTTTATTTTATTTTTAATTCAATATGTCTTATTGATACGTATCTATTTAAAAATAGTCACTCAAATGGACTCCACAAAACCAACCCAACTTACGTTATTTTAGTTTGGATTTCATGAGAAAATATTCCAGAAATAAAATTAAATTACCAACTATTTTTTTTATAAATTCAGATTTTTTCTCTCAAAATTAGAATCAATAGTTCCGTTACACCCTAATCTTGGACCTCATGGACATGCACTCTTGGTCTTGGTTCTCTTTTAAACTAGGGGGCAATTATTTATTTACAAATGAATGTATCTCAATGCTTGAAGCATATAAGGAGTATAATAGATAGATAGATAGGTGCTTAATATTTTACCTTTGCCAATTCTTCAAGTGCTGCAACTGTTTCCTCAAGTTTGACGCTTCACTTTGCCAAAACTAGCAAGTAGTAATACAAATATGAGATGCATGTAATACAATCACTTATGCAATGCATGGCGACTTTTTTTTTAATTTTTTTTTAATTTATTTCTAGAGCTTATTTGCACTTATGAAAAAAGTATTTAAGCTAGTTTTTGGCTAAAGTTAAAAATAGTTCGCGACCTATCTTACTTATGAATGAAGATATATATTCGAGCGAGCTTATTTCAATAAAGCTTATGCATATGTTTGATTCAATTATATACCTATAAAAATAAAGTGGGTTAATATATGTGTTAAATAAACTTGTATATGTCTTATTTTATCACTTATTAGTCTCTTGTATTTTAATGGTTAATAAGATATTTTAAACATAAATTTGTATTGTCTTCAAATCATAGTTTAATTAATAAATGTCAATTTCGTTAAGTTGGGCGTCTTGTTTCGATTTTAAATTCGAAACCTCATGTGAGTTAATTATAGTAAAATTTATTGTATTTTTTCTTATAAAAAAAAACATAAATCCATATTTATGTCTCTTATTATTATTATTATTATTATTATTATTATTATTATTTTCCTTCTGAATTTTTTGTATATCATTTCTGTTTGCTTATAACGGTTAGACTACCTACCGTGCTTTTATAGTTGAAAGTTGAAAAATATTTTATTGTTGAAAAGTTATGTGAATATGTAAATTAAGCTGCAAAGTAGTATTTGGCATGTGTGAGTACATATGGAGGAGTATTACCTGCACATCCGAAGTAGTAGGATTCATTGAGTGATGGCGGTTGTCAGCTAACTTGCTATAACGCTCGATAGTAGATTCCATGCTGCCACAAATGTTGATGTTTTGCATTAATCAGATGGAAATAATATTATCATAATTTCTAAACTAACATTATATATTAATGTGGATTTTTTTACCTAAAAAATATTAACAATAATAAACATAGAAAAGATGAAATTGAAAACAGGAGAAAGACAAAGAACACTAGGGCTTTATAAACCAAATGAATAAAAGACTTAGTGTAATAGAGTTATAATAAGTATAAAAAATGTATTTCTTCGTTTGATGGAATATATCAATACAATACACATTTAAATTAACTAAAATAAAAAATAATAAATATATGAATAAACTCATAACACTCAATTGTTATATAGTACAAAAAAACAACGATATATCTATAAATATGACAAAATATTTATACCTCCAATAAATTAAAGACATCAAAATCAATGATTAGATTTGTAATGGACTAAAACTACATTGTCAATCTAAACAAAAAATTGAACATCACAACAAGACGAAAAAAATAAAAAAGTGTAACACCAAGACGATGAAATTATAAAAAAAAATACGAAAGAAACAATAAAATTTGTATAGAAATCATTTATTTAGATAAAATAAAAAAATAAAATAACTTAAAAGGATAATTTTAACTCAAAAAATGGTCATAAATAATTAAGAAGAAAGACTAAAATTTTGGAGTGAATCTCTTGGAAATAATGAAAGAAGTTCACGGCGGTTAAGTAAGTTAAAGAAGTATGAGTTATGCACACTGTTATTCTTTCTTCATCGATCTTGTTTCTTGTTTAGTTGATGTAACTACAACTTGCATTTTTTCTTGTAATGTTGTGTTGTTTTTTCATTTCAAATTGAAAAGTTAATCCACACTACCAACTTACAGGGTATTAGATATAGTTGTAGGTGTGCTAGATATTGGATAGTTATAAGAAGTTATATAATTATGATTTGTTAGTTTAGTTAATCTAAATATTTGGACATCATATTGTCATTGTAACCACTTTTTCTCACTCAATTTTCAACAATCAAACTTGCTCTAAATTCTTTTTCTCTTCATTGGACCGTATCATGCTTCTCAAAACTATTTTTGGGATTATCATATAGTAGTGCAACAAAACACAATACATAATATTCTAACATTTTTCTTTGTCATGATATATTCTTACATGATATCAAATGCATGCATCCTCCTTTAGAATACTTTCTTCTATTGTATTAATGAGTTCATGAAACTGGATTAGCTACCACACCAAACCATAGCTTGTTGACTTGAACATTTAATCTCAAGTTCTGTTTTGTTAAGTATATATCCTCGTTATCTTTGTCATGTGATTTTCACATTTCTAATATTCAAACCTAATTAGTAATTACGTTGGTAATGTCTCCACACTCAAGTTTAAAAACTTGTTAGCATAATTCTCAACTAAAGAAAATTTGTCACAAATTAAAAAGTTAGATTACAACAAATGAAAATACATTGTTTGTGTTTTTTGTGATCAAATATACGTTGAAATTACATGTTATGTGCCATTGCTCAGTAAAACTCTACA
This sequence comes from Cicer bijugum, assembly GCA_037974875.1. Classification (NCBI taxonomy): domain Eukaryota; kingdom Viridiplantae; phylum Streptophyta; class Magnoliopsida; order Fabales; family Fabaceae; genus Cicer; species Cicer bijugum. The sequence continues at coordinate 522,338 of JBBPBT010000036.1, forward strand.
TTGGTTGGTATTTCAATGAAATCTGTCTATTATTCCATCTCTAAAGACAAGAGACATCAAAATTGAAGATCTGTTTCATATTATCACCAATCTCTATTTTTTTTGGGAATTTTCTAATATAGTCAAAATCCAAAGGTAAATCTCACTATTTTAAGTAAATTTTAATAAAATACTATATCTATTTTATTTTTTATTGTTATAAATGTCCTTTGTTGATTAATAGAAAATTTTACAATGATTTCAAATGTTGTTATCTATCTTTTGGAAGCTTAAAAACAATGTCTCAATGAATGGAGTATTTAAGGGTACACATATATAGATATGGTGTAAATAGTAAAACTAGCAAACACAATAACTATGATTGGGATGAGTGAGTACATTAACTTATTTAAGCTAAGGTTAAAGACTTGGAAGATCATGACATAGGGAACTTCGATGGGTTTAATTATATAGATGCAGGATGATCAATTGAAACACCATACAATTAATTTTCTTGAAATTATTCAAGTTACAAATTTAACAACGGTAAATGAGTTTGATTTGATGTAGGAGTTAAAGATTAGAGTGATTATAATGAAATAAATTGTTCAATATGATGCTATCAAATACAACCTATACTAACAAAAATAATATAAAGTTTATAAAAATGACAAAATTCATTTTATTCTTATTTTTTTTAACCAATTTAAATTTTATTCAAATTTTATTCAAATTTTATTCAATCGATATAATTTTTATTAATTTGAATGAATATTAGAT
>JBBPBT010000036.1:531358-554213 GCA_037974875.1 Cicer bijugum
TGTCTCAAAACATTTATTTCATATTCTTTAATTTTTTTTTTTATTTTTACATAATACATATCCATGAAATAATGAATAATTTTTTTAAATAATAATTCTGTTAAGTCAAAAAAGATGTTTCGACACATATTCATAAATTGTTAGTATCAACTACATATTCCAGTTTAATACAAATACATCTAATTTTTGAAAGAAATATTATAATAAATAAGATACACGCTTGCATTTTTCAACAACATTCACTTACATGTAATATACATCTAACCAATTAATATATATACTTTTATTCACATTCATCACTAATTTTATTATTCAAACAATTAAACAGAGGTTAGATATTTAAATATTGAAATAATTGTAGACAATGCATGCTACAAGGCCGCTTGACAACATTTCTTCTTAAATATGTTGTGCATGCGATAATATGTCTGCAATAATCACATCGATCATATGTAGTTATGACTTCTAAAATTATATCAGTGCTTGAGTATAATTATTTAAGTTTCTTCAAGATTGAAAAAATTGCCTCCTTTATGTTAACACGTTGTAATTTGCATTATGTATATTACCACTCTAATTTCTGTCATAAGCTCAATGATATTAGTTGACTCTTTTAATGTTTTTACTCTCCAAACTATATGTTACCACGTAATAAATAGACATAGTCTATTCACAATTTATAAAATTTGAATTTTTATAATAAATTATTTTATAAATAGAATAAAATTTTAAATAATTAATTTAATATTAAAATTATTTTAAAATATATGTTGATTAATTTTAAAATTAATTTTTATATAAGTTTTTAAATTTTGTACATATTGAATTATAAATAAAATATTTTTAAAAAACTAAAATTTTAGACGTATATGCGTGTGCGTCGGTAACTATGATGTTGTGATAAATATGAACATATATTTTAATTATTTAGAACTATTTTATATTTTTAATTATTTATTTTATAAATAATTATTTTTGATATATTAATAACATTAACACTGACTTCCTTTATTTATACAATTGCTATGAGATAATGATTTTATACATATATATTGTTATTTAATAATCAATATAAATTATTGATGTAATATTTATTTATTTTATGATTTTAACTATTCTATAACAATGGTAATATTTGAGTGTACTTTGTTATATATTATTTCTGAAATATTAATAATGTTTTAAAAAAATAAATGATATTTAAAGAAATATTAAAAATGAAATTAAATAATTATTAATTTTATTTTAACAAAATAAATATAATAATAGTAAAATATAATTCAATAGACTTGACACATATATATGAACTGTTAATAAAATAATAATAATAATAATAATAATAATAATAATAATAATAATAATAATAATAATAATAATAATAATAGAGTTGTTATGTGTGGAAAAAGGAATATGAAGGGAGTTATCTAAATTTTGTATTATATAAATAACTTATTTCACGAGTATGATATTTTTTTTTGAGTAGAATTATAGTTGTTGAGATGTCAAAATTTGTTGGATCTTTGTTGGTGACAATTGCTGCAAGACTTTGATTGTGAAGTTGTTGATGAAGATTATATGTAGTATATTCCATAGCGTGTTGTTACACTAGCCTTTAGGTTCGATTCGCCCCCACCAATCGGATGCAAATGAGACTACCCGCGAATCCCCTTCAGGGTACTTTGGAAACCTTGATATGATTTGCACTATCACACCAAGAATATCTCTCAATAGTATGTTACAAAATAATGTTACCTATTCTTTTCTCATGCATTAGAAAAGAATAAGTTGACTTAGTATATGAAAGAAATGGATGATAATTGCTTGAATTCGTTGTTCTCATTCTGTCCAAAGTGACCCTATTTATAGGAAAATAATGCAATTCTTCTTCTGCCACCGTTCATATATTACCTGAAGTTATGCAATGCTCGCGCGCCTGACCCGACTCCTCCTTGCACCTTTTCATTTTAAATCAACAGTTGTGCCTTTTCAAAAGGTAATAGCGCGGATTCGAACTCGGATTCCAGCATTCAAACACAAGGGACACAACCATTACACCAACAAGAACTTCATGTCAATTAAATCCAATTATAGATAGATATATTACCCAATATTTTGGAAATATCTCACAATCCCCCACCATTTTCAAAATATACTTAGTCCCATAATTTTGGAAATATCATGGTTTCAGATAATGGTATCTTACAATTTGAACCACTACTTAGTAAGTTATGGGTTCCACTTATCCCGAATAGATTGGTAGACAAGCTTTGAACCAATTATTCATTAGAACAAGTGTGCACAACTTACACATGAAATCTCGGTACTATCGAAAGAATTATAAAGATGACACATTTGTTAAGGCCTTGTGTCATGTACCCTTTTCATGAGAATTTAAGAGTCAAGCCCTTTAACTCTTCGAAGCGGCCTCACTTCATCCTCACATAGGTAGACTATATCAGAAATACACCCATAATATGTATTTCAGCAAAATTATGATATATGTCTATTAAGAGTAAAACTCAACCTTCCAACTTTACACTTATGGTCCAAGTACTTTCAATCTTTGGGATGTATCTATATTCAAGTACTTGCAATCATTCTAATAGTGTACTTTATCATTGAACTCAAGACTTGATGTTACTCAAGTGTGAGTCGACTTTCCACCATTGATGATTAATTAGATATGGGCTTGAGTCCCATCCCCAATGATGTCTTCAACACCATGTCCCTTGTCAGACCTTTCGTCAAAGGATCTGCAAGATTCTTTTCAGTTCTTACGAACACTATGGATATTACTCCATTTAAAATTAAATCCTTTACATAGCTATGTCTTAGACCAATATGTCTAGATTTTCCATTATATACTTGACTGTATGCTTTGGACAGTGTGGATTGACTATCACAATGTATGGATACCGGTGCCATTGGCTTTGGCCAAATTGGTATCTCATATAATAAATTTCTTAGCCATTCTGCCTCTTTACTACCTGCAGCTAGAGCAATGAACTCTGCAGCCATGGTGGAGTCGGCAATGCAAGTTTGTTTCTTTGATCCCCAAGAAACTGCACCTCCACCAAGGTTGAAGATCCATCCACTTGTGAAAGCATGATCCTCTACATAAGTTACCCAACTGGCATCTGTATATCCTTCCAAAACTGAAGGATATCCACTATAGATTAAACTATAGTTAATTGTTCCTTTTAAATATTTTAATACTCTATTAACAGCGTGCCAGTGTTCTTTACTTGGATTGCTAGTATACCGATTTAACCTGCCTACAGCATATGCTATGTCAGGTCTGGTACAGGTCATGGCATACATCAGGCATCCGATTACCTTTGAATAATCTAGTTGTGCCACAGGGCATCCTTTATGTGGTTGTAAACTAACATTTTGATCAAATGGAGTAGAAACAGGTTTGCAATTAAATTGATCAAATTTCTTTAGCACTTTCTCAATATAATGAGATTGAGATAAACCAATATTTACTCCATCTCTAATGATTTTAATTCCTAAAATCACATCTGCTTCACCTAAATCTTTCATATCAAAATTCTTTGATAAGAAAGCTTTCGTTTTCTCCACCTCATCTAAATTGGTGCCAAAGATTAACATATCATCCACATATAAACAAATCATAACACCATTTCCATTATGAAATTTACTATAAATACACTTGTCAGATTCATTTATTTTATATCCATTAGAAAGCAAAACTTTATCAAACTTTTGGTGCCATTGTTTGGGTGCTTGTTTCAACCCGTATAAGGATTTAATCAATTTACACACTTTATGTTCTTGTCCTTTGATAACAAATCCTTCAGGTTGTTTCATGTACACCTCTTCATCTAACTCTCCATTTAGGAAAGCAGTTTTAACATCCATTTGATGGATTACAAACTTATAGATGGAAGCTAGTGCCAAAAGCACTCTTATGGATGCAATTCTTGCAACAGGTGCATAAGTATCAAAGTAGTCGATACCTTCTTTTTGTGTAAACCCTTTTGGCAACAAGTCTAGCTTTGAATTTATCAATGGTACCATCAACTTTCATTTTCTTCTTAAAGATCCATTTACAACCTATTGGTTTGGATCCAGGTGGGAGGTCTACTAATTTCCAAGTTTTATTCCCCATAATTGAGTCCATTTCCTCTTGGATGGCTTCTTTCCAAAAGGAAGAATCTTGAGACTTTATTGCCTCTTCATATGTGTCTGGGTCACTTTCTAAGTTGTAGCAAATTGGTCCATAACTATTGCTGGAATCATTTGTTCCTTCTACAAGGAACATAAAGAAGTCTAGGCCATAATCTTTCTCTTTTCTGGCTCTTTTACTTCTTCTGAGTTCTGAACATGTCAAAGTATCATTATTAGATACATTATTTTCTATACTTTGTACACTAGAACATACAGTTTCCTTGGGATGTGGAATTGAGTTAAATCTATTTTCTTGAAAAATTGCATCTCTTGACTCAATCACTGTGTTAATAGGATATGAGTCATTAGATTCAACAACCATGAATCTATAGGCCTTGCTATTTTCAGCATAGCCCAGAAATACACTTTCAATTCCTCTTTCTCCCAATTTATTTCTTTTTGGTTCAGGAACCTTTACAATTGCTCTACAGCCCCAAACTTTTATATAGTTAAGATTGGGTTTTCTTTTCTTCCAGAGTTCATATGGGGTTATCTTGTTCCTTTTATTGGGAACTCTATTTAGTAAATAACATGCAGTTAGCATGGCTTCACCCCAATAACCTTTAGATAAACCAGAATAGGATAGCATAGCATTGACCATTTCTTCTAATACCCTATTTTTCCTTTCTGCAATTCCATTTTGTTGTGGGGAATATGGTGCAGTTGTTTGATGCACAATACCAGTGGACTCAAAATACTCAGGATGATAGAACTCTCCTCCCCTATCACTTCTAAAACACTTAATAAAAGTTTCATGTTGAAGTTCTACTTGTGCTTTAAATATTTTAAATTTGTCTAAAACTTCATTCTTAGAATGCATTAAATAAACATAACAAAATCTAGAATAATCATCAATAAAAGTGACAAAATACTTTTTACCACCAATTGTAGGCCAACCATGTAAATCACATACATCAGAGTGAATTAAATCTAATACCTTAGAACTTCTTTCAACACTTTTAAAAGGTTGTCTAGTGATTTTAGTTAGCATGCAAGTAGTACATGAATTTGAATGTTTATCAAAAGTCGGAATTAAATTTGATTTCATCATATCATTCAATTTTCTAAAGTTAATATGTCCTAGTCGCATATGCCATAAATCACAAGACTCAACAATATAAACAGAAATCATATTATTATTATATTTACTAACAACATTACATTTGAACATATTCTCACAAAGGTAACCCTTCCCTACAAACATACCACCCTTAGAGAGAATAAATTTATCTCCCTCAAATACACTTTTGAAACCAAACTTGTTAAGTAAAGGTACAGAAATCAAGTTCTTCCTAACATCAGGAACATAAAATACATCTTTAAGAGTGAGTACTTTTCCAGAAGTGAATTCAATCTCCACTGTTCCTTTTCCTTTGACTTGGACAGTTGAGGCATTTCCCATGTACAAAATACTTCCATCTTCTTCATCAATGGTCTTAAATAGTTCTTTGTTTTTGCACACATGGCGGGTAGCACCAGAGTCTATCCACCAAGATTCAACATCTTCAATCATGTTGAGTTCGGAAATGACAGCAACAAGATTATCTTTTGTTGCACTTGAATTCTTCTCTTTGTTCTTCTTTTTCAAGAACCTGCACTCATTTTTAAAGTGTCCTGATTTTCCACAATGATAGCAACTTCCTTTTCTTTTCTTTCGTTGTTCATTATTACCATTGTGTTTTTCATGAGATTTATCAAAATCTCGATTTCTTTTCTTAAAAGATTTGCTTGAATTTCCTTCCTCCATTACATGGACATTTTCATGAGAAAATTGGTTTTTAGTATCCTCTTGTTTACGATACTCTTCTTCTAAACGAAGGTGATTACCCAATTGCTCAAGTGATATGTCCTCTTTCTTATGTTTCATAGATTTTTTGAAATCTTTCCACGAAGGTGGAAGTTTATCTATTATGGAGGATACAATAATGGTTTCATCCATGTGCATCTTATGTTGTTTGTAGTTATTAAGAATACGTTCAATCTCATGCATTTGTTCCATTACTGATTTATTATCAACCATTTTATAATTATTAAATTGAGAAACAAGAAACTTCTTACTTGTAGCGTCTTCTTGCATATATCTTGACTCTAATTTCTCCCATAGTTCCTTTGCAGATGTGCTGCTTTGATATATATCGAACAAGGAGTCAGACATTCCGTTGAGAATATAGCCCATGCATATATAGTCATCATTGTCCCACTTCTGCCTTTCTCTTGTTTCTGCCAATGTTTCCACTTCCTTCTCCAGCGGTCTTGTGGTGTTCAGAACATACACCACCTTCAAAGTTGTGAGGAGAAATTTCATCTTTTTCTGCCAACGAATAAAATTTCCTCCATCGAATTTCTCCAACTTCACAAAATTAGAAGTCATTTCTTTGAGTGATGCAGCCATTGATTGAATGTATGATCGAACCTAAAGATTGTTGGATCTTTGTTGGTGACAATTGCTGCAAGACTTTGATTGTGAAGTTGTTGATGAAGATTATATGTAGTATATTCCAAAGCGTGTTGTTACACTAGCCTTTAGGTTCGATTCGCCCCCACCAATCGGATGCAAATGAGACTACCAGCGAATCCCCTTCAGGGTACTTTGGAAACCTTGATATGATTTGCACTATCACACCAAGAATATCTCTCAATAGTATGTTACAAAATAATGTTACCTATTCTTTTCTCATGCATTAGAAAAGAATAAGTTGACTTAGTATATGAAAGAAATGGATGGTAATTGCTTGAATTCGTTGTTTGCATTCTGTCCAAAGTGGCCCTATTTATAGGAAAATAATGTCACTTGGGAAGAGTTGCAATTCTTCTTCTGCCACTGTTTGCGAAGGGATATATATATTTACCGTTCAGTTATAAACCAAAGTGTTGCAATGGTCTAGTGGCAAAACAATGCCTCTATTCGCGAGGAGTACATGGGTTCGAACCATTGCGGTGCCTTTTCATTTTTAATGAACAGTCGCGTTTTTTCAAAGCGGAATTAATCCAAAAATAGCGCCCAGGCACAATTCGAACACATGACCTTGTAATAATGAACATTAAACCAACATGAACTTCATGTCAATTACATCCAATTACAGATTCATATAGTATCCAATATTTTGGAAATATCTCACAATCCCCCACCATTTTCAAAATATACTTTGTCCCATAATTTTGGAAATATCATGGTTTCAGATAATGGTATCTTACGATTTGAACCACTACTTAGTAAGCTATGGGTTCCACTTATCCCGAATAGATTGGTAGACAAGCTTTGAACCAATTATTCATTAGAACAAGTGTGCACAACTTACACATGAAATCTCAGTACTATCGAAAGAATTATAAAGATGACACATTTGTTAAGGCCTTGTGTCATGTACCCTTTTCATGAGAATTTAAGAGTCAAGCCCTTTAACTCTTTGAAGCGGCCTCACTTCATCCTCACATAGGTAGACTATATCAGAAATACACCCATAATATGTATTTCAGCAAAATTATGCTATATGTCTATTAAGAGTAAAACTCAACCTTCCAACTTTACACTTATGGTCCAAGTACTTTCAATCTTTGGGATGTATCTATATTCAAGTACTTGCAATCATTCTAATAGTGTACTTTATCATTGAACTCAAGACTTGATGTTACTCAAGTGTGAGTCGACTTTCCACCATTGATGATTAATTAGATATGGGCTTGAGTCCCATCCCCAATGATGTCTTCAACACCATGTCCCTTGTCAGACCTTTCGTCAAAGGATCTGCAAGATTCTTTTCAGTTCTTACGAACACTATGGATATTACTCCATTTAAAATTAAATCCTTTACATAGCTATGTCTTAGACCAATATGTCTAGATTTTCCATTATATACTTGACTGTATGCTTTGGACAGTGTGGATTGACTATCGCAATGTATGGATATCGGTGCCATTGGTTTTGGCCAAATTGGTATCTCATATAATAAATTTCTTAGCCATTCTGCCTCTTTACTACCTGCAGCTAGAGCAATGAACTCTGCAGCCATGGTGGAGTCGGCAATGCAAGTTTGTTTCTTTGATCCCCAAGAAACTGTACCTCCACCAAGGTTGAAGATCCATCCACTTGTGGAAGCATGATCCTCTACATAAGTTACCCAACTGGCATCTGTATATCCTTCCAAAACTGAAGGATATCCACTATAGATTAAACTATAGTTAATTGTTCCTTTTAAATATTTTAATACTCTATTAACAGCGTGCCAGTGTTCTTTACTTGGATTGCTAGTATACCGACTTAACCTGCCTACAACATATGTTATGTCAGGTCTGGTATAGGTCATGGCATACATCAAGCATCCGATTACCTTTGAATAATCTAGTTGTGCCACAGGGCATCCTTTATGTGGTTGTAAACTAACATTTTGATCAAATGGAGTAGAAACATGTTTGCAATTAAATTGATCAAATTTCTTTAGCACTTTCTCAATATAATGAGATTGAGATAAACCAATATTTACTCCATCTCTAATGATTTTAATTCCTAAAATCACATCTGCTTCACCTAAATCTTTCATATCAAGATTCTTTGATAAGAAAGCTTTAGTTTTCTCCACCTCATCTAAATTGGTGCCAAAGATTAACATATCATCCACATATAAACAAATCATAACACCATTTCCATTATGAAATTTACTATAAATACACTTGTCAGATTCATTTATTTTATATCCATTAGAAAGCAAAACTTTATCAAACTTTTGGTGCCATTGTTTGGGTGCTTGTTTCAACCCGTATAAGGATTTAATCAATTTACACACTTTATGTTCTTGTCCTTTGATAACAAATCCTTCAGGTTGTTTCATATACACCTCTTCATCTAACTCTCCATTTAGGAAAGCAGTTTTAACATCAATTTGATGGATTACAAACTTATAGATGGAAGCTAGTGCCAAAAGCACTCTTATGGATGCAATTCTTGCAACAGGTGCATAAGTATCAAAGTAGTCGATACCTTCTTTTTGTGTAAACCCTTTGGCAACAAGTCTAGCTTTGAATTTATCAATGGTACCATCAACTTTCATTTTCTTCTTAAAGATCCATTTACAACCTATTGGTTTGGATCCAGGTGGGAGGTCTACTAATTTCCAAGTTTTATTCCCCCATAATTGAGTCCATTTCCTCTTGGATGATTTCTTTCCAAAAGGAAGAATCTTGAGACTTTATTGCCTCTTCATATGTGTCTGGGTCACTTTCTAAGTTGTAGCAAATTGGTCCATAACTATTGCTGGAATCATTTGTTCCTTCTACAAGGAACATAAAGAAGTCTAGGCCATAATCTTTCTCTTTTCTGGCTCTTTTACTTCTTCTGAGTTCTGAACATGTCAAAGTATCATTATTAGATACATTATTTTCTATACTTTGTACACTAGAACATACAGTTTCCTTGGGATGTGGAATTGAGTTAAATCTATTTTCTTGAAAAATTGCATCTCTTGACTCAATCACTGTGTTAATAGGATATGAGTCATTAGATTCAACAACCATGAATCTATAGGCCTTGCTATTTTCAGCATAGCCCAGAAATACACTTTCAATTCCTCTTTCTCCCAATTTCTTTCTTTTTGGTTCAGGAACCTTTACAATTGCTCTACAGCCCCAAACTTTTATATAGTTAAGATTGGGTTTTCTTTTCTTCCAGAGTTCATATGGGGTTATCTTGTTCCTTTTATTGGGAACTCTATTTAGTAAATAACATGCAGTTAGCATGGCTTCACCCCAATAACCTTTAGATAAACCAGAATAGGATAGCATAGCATTGACCATTTCTTCTAATACCCTATTTTTCCTTTCTGCAATTCCATTTTGTTGTGGGGAATATGGTGCAGTTGTTTGATGCACAATACCAGTGGACTCAAAATACTCAGGATGATAGAACTCTCCTCCCCTATCACTTCTAAAACACTTAATAAAAGTTTCATGTTGAAGTTCTACTTGTGCTTTAAATATTTTAAATTTGTCTAAAACTTCATTCTTAGAATGCATTAAATAAACATAACAAAATCTAGAATAATCATCAATAAAAGTGACAAAATACTTTTTACCACCAATTGTAGGCCAACCATGTAAATCACATACATCAGAGTGAATTAAATCTAATACCTTAGAACTTCTTTCAACACTTTTAAAAGGTTGTCTAGTGATTTTAGTTAGCATGCAAGTAGTACATGAATTTGAATGTTTATCAAAAGTCGGAATTAAATTTGATTTCATCATATCATTCAATTTTCTAAAGTTAATATGTCCTAGTCGCATATGCCATAAATCACAAGACTCAACAATATAAGCAGAAATCATATTATTATTATATTTACTAACAACATTACATTTGAACATATTCTCACAAAGGTAACCCTTCCCTACAAACATACCACCCTTAGAGAGAATAAATTTATCTCCCTCAAATACACTTTTGAAACCAAACTTGTTCAGTAAAGGTACAGAAATCAAGTTCTTCCTAACATCAGGAACATAAAATACATCTTTAAGAGTGAGTACTTTTCCAGAAGTGAATTCAATCTCCACTGTTCCTTTTCCTTTGACTTGGACAGTTGAGGCATTTCCCATGTACAAAATACTTCCATCTTCTTCATCAATGGTCTTAAATAGTTCTTTGTTTTTGCACACATGGCGGGTAGCACCAGAGTCTATCCACCAAGATTCAACATCTTCAATCATGTTGAGTTCGGAAATGACAGCAACAAGATTATCTTTTGTTGCACTTGAATTCTTCTCTTTGTTCTTCTTTTTCAAGAACCTGCACTCATTTTTAAAGTGTCCTGGTTTTCCACAATGATAACAACATCCTTTTCTTTTCTTTCGTTGTTCATTAATACCATTGTGTTTTTCATGAGATTTATCAAAATCTCGATTTCTTTTCTTAAAAGATTTGCTTGAATTTCCTTCCTCCATTACATGGACCTTTTCATGAGAAAATTGGTTTTTAGTATCCTCTTGTTTACGATACTCTTCTTCTAAACGAAGGTGATTACCCAATTGCTCAAGTGATATGTCCTCTTTCTTATGTTTCATAGATTTTTTGAAATCTTTCCACGAAGGTGGAAGTTTATCTATTATGGAGGATACAATAATGGTTTCATCCATGTGCATCTTATGTTGTTTGTAGTTATTAAGAATACGTTCAATCTCATGCATTTGTTCCATTACTGATTTATTATCAACCATTTTATAATTATTAAATTGAGAAACAAGAAACTTCTTACTTGTAGCGTCTTCTTGCATATATCTTGACTCTAATTTCTCCCATAGTTCCTTTGCAGATGTGCTGCTTTGATATATATCGAACAAGGAGTCAGACATTCCGTTGAGAATATGGCCCATGCATATATAGTCATCATTGTCCCACTTCTGCCTTTCTCTTGTTTCTGCCAATGTTTCCACTTCCTTCTCCAGCGGTCTTGTGGTGTTCAGAACATACACCACCTTCAAAGTTGTGAGGAGAAATTTCATCCTTTTCTGCCAACGGATAAAATTTCCTCCATCGAATTTCTCCAACTTCACAAAATTAGAAGTCATTTCTTTGAGTGATGCAGCCATTGATTGAAAATAAATCGAACCTAAAGATTGTTGGATCTTTGTTGGTGACAATTGCTGCAAGACTTTGATTGTGAAGTTGTTGATGAAGATTATATGTAGTATATTCCAAAGCGTGTTGTTACACTAGCCTTTAGGTTCGATTCGCCCCCACCAATCGGATGCAAATGAGACTACCAGCGAATCCCCTTCAGGGTACTTTGGAAACCTTGATATGATTTGCACTATCACACCAAGAATATCTCTCAATAGTATGTTACAAAATAATGTTACCTATTCTTTTCTCATGCATTAGAAAAGAATAAGTTGACTTAGTATATGAAAGAAATGGATGGTAATTGCTTGAATTCGTTGTTCTCATTCTGTCCAAAGTGACCCTATTTATAGGAAAATAATGTCACTTGGGAAGAGTTGCAATTCTTCTTCTGCCACTGTTTGCGAAGGGTCATATATAATTACCGTTCATATATTAATTGAAGTTATGCAATGGTCTGGTGGCAAAAGTTATGCCTTTTTCATTTTAAATCAACAGTTGTGCCTTTTCAAAAGGTAATAGCACGGATTCGAACTCGGATTCCAGCATTCAAACACAAGGGACACAACCATTACACCAACAAGAACTTCATGTCAATTAAATCCAATTATAGATAGATATATTACCCAATATTTTGGAAATATCTCACAAAATTTATATTTGAGTTTAATATGAGAATATGACATGTTGTTTGTATATCCTGTTAACCTAACAAAATGGTATTCATCATGTAGATTGATACGTGTAGAGAGGATCATGTAGATTGGTACGTGTAGAGAGGGTCATGTAGATTGATAGGTGAATAAAAATTAAAATTTATTTTTTCAATTTTTTTAATTATAAAATTGCAATTTTTATTTGGGACCTGATTTTTTAGATTATAACATGTCTCCAAAAGCGTAAAAATTAATGGTGTTTAATGCTTTAGACCAAATTTGTGACTTGATAGAAACTCATGATGTATCTATAGACATATTGAGTAGTTGGTGTGAGAGAAGACTGTTATTTTGTATATTTATGAATTAGTGTAATTCATTATTATAACTCGTGTGTTTATGCTTTGTGTCATGTGTACTATTTTAATATATATATTAAAAAATTATTTATCTATCGATCTATATGTATGTATATATATAGTTTAAATATTCTTTCAAAATATATTTGCTTTAATTTGTTGTAACTTTTAAGTGATGGAGATTAATTCAAAAGAAAATTTAATTTTTATCTATTTGGAGCCGTTCGACTTCTATGAGAATATGTTAGAGTCTCAAAATCATCGTTTGAATTATGTGGTGAACATAAAACTTAGATGTTAATTTTTAGATTAGTTTTGTGAATGTAAATATGAAAGTGTTGTGTTTTAGGTAGTCTAACGCTTTCTTTAGTTCATAGTGTTTAAAATTGAGATAATTATATATATATATATATATATATATATATTATTGTTGATTTATATTAATGTGTCATTTCTTTTGTTTTGTTGTTCTAATTAGTTGTAAATTACAAATAAATTATGGTGAATGTGTAATTAAATGAGTTTTTAACTTGAAGTAAAAAGTAAGAGTTGTGACACCGTCTTTGCACTCTCAAACCACGTTTAAAATATTTTTAACTATCCCTTTTTGAATTTGAATGACTACAATTACTTTAAGTAGTTGACTATATAAATAAGATGAATTAGCTAACCGATGACTCATCGTCGATAAAAGAGGCGACAATAATATGTCGTTATTTTCTATATTGTATTTTTTTAGGACCTAAAACTATTGAAGGAATTCTATAAATGAATTTTTTTTCTATAGGACTTTGAAATTAATCTAAACTTTAAGTGTGTTTGAAATTATATCTGAAAACATTGGTCTTATTCTACTATGAATATACATATTAGTTTTTGTTTTTTAAATCAAGTGATTGCATGACATTGAGTTGTTGTATGCATTTTTGTTTGTAATTTTTGGAGGTGCGAAATATTTTAAATATTTCTCTATATACCTAAATTAAGTGAAACTTGTAGAGTAATTGTTGTTAGGATTTAAACATTCTTTTCATAGAATAAAACTAAAAAAATAATTATTGGAACGAATAGATAAAAATTAGTGATTATAGTAAGTGATTTTCATATATATTTATTTTTTTCTTATGTACTTTTGTGATATTGTTGAGGTTTTTTTGTTGTCATTTTAGTAAATGTTGTTTTCATTTCTTATTTTGTTGTTGTGTTTAGGTTGATAGATCAACTTCGACATTTAATCTACTACAGATTCAATTAATGATTTTAGCCTTAGTTAATTTCCTGAATATATCCGTTAACAAACACAGCCATGTTTGTTCGTATTTAGCTACAACATGCTCTAACTCCAAATATTGCCGTTTTAACTAGCAACGACAATACACATCATACACTTTACGCAGGTTTTGTGATCCTTGCTTTTTTTTGTCTCATAGCTAGTGCGTAGGAATATTCACCTCCACCATTGAGAGTTGAGAAGATAAATAATATTACACACATTACAAAGTTAGATAATACTAATAAATACATACAAATTTAAGTGTTCAAAGTTAAACACTTAAAAGTTGAAACTCAATTCCTACCTTTGGAAATGGTTGATTGTTATGAAAGCATAACCTTTTTGTTCCTCCTCATAATCCCTCTTACAAATTCTAAGTCTCAGTCTTTTAATTTTCCTTACTTCAGCCAAATGAATGTAAACTTAAAACAGATAAAACTAGAAGGCAATGCTTCAATATCAGGTTCAAGTATCCAACTCACAACCGAGCATGTTGGAAATGACAGCACGAACGGAGTTGGAACCATCGGTCGAATAAGATATCATGAGTACATTCATCTTTGGGATAATAACACAGGACAACAAGTTGATTTCACTACCAATTTTTCCTTTGTTATTTCCTCAAGTGAAGGTGCTTATGGCGATGGTTTAATGTTCTTCTTAGCGAACCCGGAACTTCTAAACGAAAACATGATGGTAAAACAAGCAGGTGGTGGACTTGGTATTGATGTTGTTGATAGTAACCAAAATATTCTTGTAGATGGTTATAATCAGTTTGTGGCATTGGAGTTTGATACTTTTTGTAATGATTGGGACCCCGATGGTGCGCACGTTGGTTTGAATGTGAATTCTGTGATGTCAGTTATACTTGAAGAATGGAGCACAGATATTCCAAATGATAGAGTTTATAATTGTAGTGTTGAATACAATTCAAGAAGTAGTTATTTGAATGTTTCTTTCACTAGTTATGGATTTGAAGGTGTGCCTATAACAAAGTACTTAGGATACCACATTAATATCACAGAACATTTACCTGAGTCTGTTGTAATTGGTATATCCGCTTCAACAGGTGGTAATTCTGAAAATCATACTATTCTGTCATGGTCATTTAGTACAAGTCGAGGACCGATGATTGTTGATACTAAGAAGGTGAGAAGGATAATTATCAATCCAAGATTGTTAGAGGGAGTGGTAATTGGTGTAGTTTTGCCCTTGAGTTTACTAGGATTGGTTCATGTTTTATTATGGATGATGAATAAAGGAAAAGCAGAAGAAGAATCAAGTTCAGAAAGTGGTTGTGTTGTGAAAATGGACTATGAATTTCAAATGAGCACTGGACCTAAGAAGATATGTTATTATGAATTGTTGAATGCAACAAACAACTTTGAAGAGAAGCATAAGCTTGGACAAGGAGGTTTTGGTGGTGTTTATAAAGGTTACTTGAAAAGGACTAATTCATATGCAGCTATAAAGAGGATATCTTCAGATTCAAGGCAAGGTATAAAGCAATATGCAGCAGAAGTGAAGATTATAAGTCAATTAAGGCATAGAAATTTGTTGAAACTCATTGGTTGGTGTCATAGGAACCATGATTTCATTCTGATCTACGAATTCATGCCGAATGGAAGCTTAGATTCTCATCTTTTTTGCGGAGAAAATATATTGCCGTGGAATTTAAGATACAATATAGCTCTTGGTTTGGCATCAGCATTGCTTTATTTGCAGAAAGAATGGGAAAAATGTGTGATTCATAGGGACATAAAATCAAGTAACATAATGTTGGACTCTAACTTTAATACCAAGCTTGGTGATTTTGGTCTAGCTAGGTTGATGGATCATGAGAAAGTGTCCGAAACTACACATGTGGCTGGAACCATAGGTTATCTAGCTCCTGAATATATGAAAACAGGGAAGGCTAGAAAAGAATCTGATATATTCAGTTTTGGAGTTGTTTTGTTGGAGATAGCCACTGGAAGAAAAGCTATTCTACAACAAGATTGGGATTTGGAGGGTCAAGTTTCATTAGTTGAGTGGGTTTGGGAACTCTATGCATTGAAAAATCTTATTGCAGCTGCAGATCCTAAGTTATGTGAGGTATTTGATGTGAAGCAAATGGAATGTTTGTTGGCTGTTGGTCTTTCGTGTGCTAATCCTGATTCTAGCTCAAGACCATCTATAAGGGAAGCAATTAATGTGCTTAATTTTGAAGCTCCTTTACCTATTCTTCCACAAAATGTGCCTATGCTAGCTCTTTTCCCTCCCATAAGAAGAAATGATATTTTTTACTCAGTTCCCTCTTTCTTTAGGACTACTACTGGTTAATTGAAAGTACATAGAATGCAGTTATTGAGTTTTATTATTCCTTTGTGAACCGTGATTTTACACAACTTGCTGAAAATTGTACCATTTCCCATTTACATGTAAATCATTATGTAAATTAAGTCCTTTATGGTTTATAAATACTTTTGATTTAATTTGCAAAGATAATTTGTCACCCTTTTCTCTGTTCTACCATCTAAAGGCACCTTGCATTTCACAGGAAAAAAGACAGAATCTTTTTCCTAATGTAAAGTTATAAACATGCAATAATTTTAACTACTAATAAAGTGATGAGGTAGGAATATGCTTTTTAAGAAAATTTATATATATATATATATATATATATATATATATATATATATATATATATATTTGAAGAAAACAAAGCTTTTGTATTTGGTTTCATGAATATCTCCGTTAACCAGCACATCTAGTTTTGTTTCCAAATAGTTACATATTATTAAAAATTCGAATATGCCATTTTATCTAGCATAGGAATATTCATCACAAGATAGAAATTGAAACAAATGTATATTAAATTAGTTACAAGATAAGTTTGATAAATGTGACAAACTATGATATAAAAGATAAATACAGTTAAAGTTCAAAGTAAGTGATTCTTACTCAGCAATGGCCAAATGTGATTGGCACAATATTGGTTTCAATGCAAGGAGGATCCTTTTGTTGATCCTAATAATCCCTTTTGCAAATGGCCAACTTGAGTCCTTTGATTGCCCCATATTCACTACTGATTCTGATTTAAAGCAACTGAAGCTTGAAGGAGATGCTTATGTTACAGATTCTGGCATCCAACTCACAAACATTGTTGACTCAAACACCAACTTAACTACAAGAGTAGGAAGAATCATAAATCCACAACCCTTTCATCTTTGGAATAAAACCTCAAACAAACTAAAAGACTTCACAACCCAATTTTCTTTTACTATTTTCTCATCAAACCAAGATTCTCATGGTGATGGTATTGCATTTTTCCTAGCAAGTCAAAATCTCACAAAATTAAACGACACAACAAAAGTACTAAGAGGAGGAGGCATTGGCATTGGTCATGTAGACAACATAACATCACTCCAAACGGAGTATCAATTTGTTGCTGTAGAGTTTGACACTTTTTCAAACCATTGGGATCCGCGCGGCGCACATGTTGGTGTGAATATCAATTCTATGGTATCTGACATACTTGAAGGATGGTCACCACAGATTTCTGGAACCAACATTGTTTATGATTGTATTATCCAATATATTTCACAAGATAGTTATTTAACTGTGTCTCTAACTAGTTCTGGATTCAATGAAGGTGTAGTAACACAGTACCTTGCATACCAAGTTAACTTGAGTGATCATTTACCAGATTATGTTCTTGTTGGAATATCAGCTGCAAAAGGCTATTCTTCTGAGGAACATACGTTGTTGTCGTGGTCGTTTAGTACAAGTCTAATAGTATCAAGTAATGATGAAACTAATAAGGATTCAAAATTGTTGTTGGAGGGAATAGGAACTGGTGCAGGTTTTTGTGTAAGTTTAATAGGTTTGGTTTATGCTATGTTATGGAGAACAAGGAAAAACAGAAAAGAAGAAGAACAACCCTTTCTGGAAACCGCTTCTGATTTGAACATGGATGATGAATTTCTAATGAACACAGGACCAAAGAAGATTAGCTACTGTGAATTGGTGTCTGCTACAAACAACTTTGAAGAGGGTGGCTCTGGTTATGTTTATAAAGGCTATTTGAAAGAGTTTGATTCTTATGCTGCTATAAAGAAGATATCAGTGGATTCAATAGAAGAATATGAAGTGGAAGTGAAGGTTATGAGTCAATTGAGACATAAGAATTTGATGAAACTCAATGGTTGGTGTCACAAGAAGAATGATCTTCTTTTAATATATGAGTACATGTCAAATGGTAGCTTAGATTCCAATCTTTTTTATGGAGAGAGATTCCTGTCATGGCAAGGGAGGTACAATGTAGTTTTGGGCTTGGCATCAGCATTGCTTTATTTGCATGAAGAATGGGAAAAATGTGTGATTCATAGGGATGTTAAATCTAGCAACATAATGTTGGACTCAAATTTCAATCCTAGACTTGGAGGTTTTGGGCTAGCTATGTTGGTGGATCATGAAAAAGTATCACAATCACAAAACATTGAATATATAAACACTGACATATTCAATTTTGGTGTTGTTTTGTTGGAGGTAGTTAGTGGAAGGAAAGCTATTCTTCACCAAGAGTTGGAGGGTGAAGTTTCATTGGTTGAGTTGGTGTTGGAGCTCTATAGATCAGGAGATATACTTGCAGTGGCAGATCCAAAGCTGTGTGAGGTGTTTGATGTTAAGCAAATGGAATGCTTAGTGATTGTTGGTCTTTGGTGTGCAAATCCAAATTGCATATCTAGACCCTGTATAAGACAGGTTATTAAAGTGCTTAACTTTGAAGTTGCTTTACCAATTCTCCCATAACATATCACTGTCCTTGTTAGATACAGATGAAAATTTGACAGATATCGGAATTTTGATAGATATAATTGGATACACTGAAATAAACTCCGTTTATATCTATCAAATCTCCAACTATTAAGTATACCCTATTCATTGTAAAATTTTGTTTACTTACAATCACTTTATAAAGTTTGTCTTATTCATTGGACAATGTTTTCGAGTATGGCCAGTTAATCGACATATTCCACATTTTCTCGGTTCTTTTTCTTTAACGTCCATTTCAGTTCTAATACGGGTACTATTTGGACGACCTTTTTTAATTCTCCGCATCATAGGATTGTGATACAATGTTTCACCTTCATATGTGGGCCAATATCCTTCATTAGGTATAGGTGGAAACTCTTCTTTGTAGATGTCAAATACATTAACAACCTTGTACACGTCAGATATAAGTACTAAATAGTTTTGACGAGCATAAGAACATGCAGCTATGACATGTGAACAAGGAATATGTATAGCTTGAAATTTTCCACAATCACACCATTTTCTCTGAAGGTTGACTTCGAAATGACCAATTGGTCGCACCTCTCTTGGGTTTACTGTTTCATGCACCATGAAAGAATAATGATGTCGGTCGAATTGCATGACTTGGTGAGTATTAGATTTACCAACTTCACATTTAATCTTGTCCATGCAATTGTCTGTGTATACTCGACCAGAAGCTAATGATGCCTGATGTTTTTGTCCCCTTTCTGCATATAAAACTCCCAATCTATAGTATGTTGATTGTACCAAAGCAGTTATTGGGAGATTGCGTGTACCCTTGAGCACTGCGTTGATGGACTCGGAAACGTTTGTTGTCATGTGTCCCCATCGTCGACCTTGAGAATAAGCCATAGTCCATTGTTCTGGGGGGATATTATCGATCCATCTTAAAGCTTCTGGATTTTCCATCTTGATTTCATTGCGGTAATACTTGAATGATGGCTCATTTAATGCATATCCTGTAAGAAATGATGTAAAAATTATCAAATATGATTAAGTGATAAATGGAAAATATACTAAGAAGAATTAGATCATTACCCATACAAACGAGTTTTCTTTGAAGTCCCTTGTCCTTGAACTCTCTCATGAAATTTTGTGCAATGTGTCGGATGCAGTACACATGTATTGACGGAGGATCATGCCAACCATTATTTGGATTATTATAAGCACTCTTAATGGATTCGTGTCTATCTGAAATCAAACAAATGTCGACTTGAGGTGTTACATACCTTCTTAGATTTTTCAAAAAAAAGCTCCAAGCACCCCCTGTCTCACCTTCCACAAGTGCATAAGCAATGGGAATTGTATTTTTGTTTCCATCTTGTGCAATAGCAAGCAAAAGAGTCCCCTTGTACTTTCCTTACAACCAAGTTCCATCCACTGAGACAAATGGTTTACAAAATTTAAACCCAGATATGCACGGAGGGAAAGCCCAAAATAATCGTTTGAAAATTTTTGCATTATCAGGATATGCAACTGATACTTCCATTTCCACAATAGTTCCTGGAAGAAATTTTTGCATAGTTAACAACCACCTTGGAAGGTCATTGTAAGACTTTTCCCAGTTCCCATAAATCGTTTCGATAGCTTTGTTCTTTGCCATCCATGCCTTTCTATAGGTGATTGTATAGTTGTATCGTTCCCGAATATGTGCAATGATCACCTTCACTTTAATTGATGGGTCAGCTTTCAAAAGCGACTTTATGCTTTCGCATATGATGTTATAGTCGAGCTTAGTATGATCTTGTGACATAGAAGAATTTGCGCAATTGTGGGGCCCTTTCAAACGACCAATCACCCATTGGTTACTTTTTTGACTTAATGAAGCCCTGCATTTGAACAAGCATTGTGGATTCACACATTTAATTACATACCTGTATTGATCAGATTTCACTACACGGTAATTGAGGGAGTGCTTTATGTGATAATGCTTAATTGCAAGTTGACAATCTGGTTTGCTATTAAACTTCATTCCAATCTCAAGAGATGCATCTAATGGAGGTGGTTCATTAGATGGCATATGAAATTCAGAGGATTGGTAATTATAATCCAAATTTAGATTACACATATGGAATGGTGGATCGTATGTTGGCTCTAGATCGTCACCATTGTCGTTGTCACCTTCATCATCCTCGTCTTCATCAAAGTATGTTTCTTCTTCACTCTCTTCACTTATTTGTTGTTGATCAAAATCGGTCATATCACCTAGTGGAATATATGGTTCAGGTTGAATATGTGTCAACAAAATTTTCAAATTCCAACCTTTGGGAATGCATATACTCCGTTGAATCAAATATCTAACTGGACTCAAGGTGGAAGTAGTTCTTCTGTAGCACTTCCACCTAGACATTCTCCACAGCAACAAGCCGAAGATCAAGAGGAAGAAGAACAGCAACAAGAAACTCGTGATGTACCAAGGCGTCGTCAAAATCCCGTACGTGTGAGAAAACCTCGGCAATGTGGTACTGGAGGCCACCTTAGACATTAGTTATCATAATTTTTGTAAAATTTGTGATGTTTTTTATGATTAAATAATGTAATTTAAAGTTTTATGGTAATTTAAATTTTCTATTTATGTATTTTTATGAATTATAATAATTTTAATGTTATATATATATATATATATATATATATATATATATTATTTTAATTAAATTTTTATTTTTAAAAAAAACCTTTGAGAAATCGGAATTTCAAACTTGAACTTTCTAAAATTTTATCGTAATTTAAATTTTCTATTTATCTATTTTTATGAATTATATTAATTAGATATATATATATATTACTTTTGTTATTTCAACAAAAATTGAAATAATTAGTTTTTTTTACAAAAAAACTAACCTTTTAAAAATTGAAATTTCGAACTTGAATTTTCTAAATTTTTTTCGTAATTTAAAATATTTATTTATCTATTTTTATAAATTATATTAGTTATATATATATATATATTACTTTTGTTATTTTAATAAAAATTAAAACATTTTTTAAAAGAAAAAATTATTTAATAAATGTCAATTAAAACTTAGATTTACTAAAAAAATTTATAATTAAAATTTCTATTTATTTATTTTTTAAATGAATTTTTATGAATTATAATAATTAATTATATACATAAATTCACTAAAAATTAATTTTTTTTTTTTTAAAAAAAATCAGTTGGAAGTCGCCATTTGAGAAGTGGTCTTCCATAAGGAAGTCGCTATTCCAAATGGCGACTTGTAAGGGTGGAAAAATTTTTAAAAAAAAGAGGGCAGTTACGTATATAAATTTCAAAATGGGGTGGTAGTTAAGTATATAACTTTCAGAAAGAGAGCAGTTAAAAAAAAAAAAACCCCTATTCTACAACTTAAGACTTTTACATCCCCTGCTCGTCATATTTTGTATACAAATTTTTCGCATTGTTAAATTACACTAAAATAAAAACTCTAAAAACAAACTCATAAATTTATTCTTTTTCAATATAACCTCATCAACTATTTGCGCCACCATTTTGTCATCCTATTTCCGTTGGACACAAAATTATCATCAATCTTTTATTTCATTCGTCTAAATTATGAGAATGAAGAAGTTTGTTTTAGACCATAATCATTGTAATTATTGGTTTATAACAACTATTTTAATACGTTATGAATGAATCTCATCCCTAAAAGATTGAGGAATTTCTATGTACATATTTTCTATTAATTATTGTTATATATATCTTCTAAAAGTATATCATTCTTCCATTTCCAACTACAGAGACATGGTTATGATTGTTTTTTCAATTGAGGAAAGTAAAGAAATAAAAAAAAATTATATGAGAGGAATCAAAATTATTATTTACTCTTATTTGTATTTACCGTAGGCGAAAACCAGTAAAATAATAAAATAACATTGATTTAACGGTTAAAATATTAAATAAAATATAACAGGTATTTGATAGATTTACGAAAGATTGACTTAATAA
>JBBPBT010000036.1:555978-570119 GCA_037974875.1 Cicer bijugum
AAAATAAACATTATAATAATTAAAAAACTTATGTACTTTTTTTGTTTTTTAAAAAATGTATCATAATATTATTAAACGTGGTGGTATCCACTATTTTTTTAAGACAAAGTTGTCATATGTCACAATGAAGTCGTTCTTCTTCAATTTCAATTATTTATTTATTTAATTATAATATTTATAGTTTTAAAATACACTTCATCGTAATAGACAAATCTTGTCTTTATCTATACTAATGGTCGTAAATTCATATAGAAAAAGTGATGCTATTAATTAAAAGAAAAAAGAAAAGAAAAAGCAATGATATATTTATGTCCCTATTGAGTTTTTTTTGTTCTGTTTTTTTTTTCTTATTAGTTAAGGAAAATCCTATTGAGTGTTTGCGAGATACCAAAAGAAAATTGTTTTGACCAAATAAATGCATTCTAGAAAGGGGAACACAAAGATGACCTTTAAAGAAATTGTCTTTTGGAGACAACGTGTTGACTTCCAAGAATCGAAAAATTTAAGAAAAAAAACTAATAGGATTTTTTATAACGTCTAAGAATGGCGTGTTTGAAAATAAAGATTTATATATAGGTGCGATTACTTCATCACAAGATGCAAACATATGGTCACAAAAAAAAAAAAAATGCAACCATATTGACTACCATTTTTTTTTCCAGTTGACAGATTCCCGCGTTAAAGGATTCATTATTTATTTCCTCTGTTTCCTGATTTGTTTTGATCCTTTTAAAAAAAGAAAACAGAAATATAAATAACATTTCTTAGAAAAAAATGGCACAAACAGACAAGAGATTTTTGCCAAGAGGCCTTAGCTTTTAAATTTGATTTTGCATGATGTTAGATAATATTATTCTATATTAGTAGTAATAGAATTTTAAATATTTATATTCTATTGTATATATATTCATTGTAACTCTATTAATTTAAGTTTGATTCATATGTTATGAAATCTTAAAAAAGTTGTCTCTTTTTTTTTTTTTTTTTCCATTTATCTCATTGTTAACATGTTATATGAACTTTGATTGATTTTGGGATCTACTGTAAAGTGGTCAATAACTTAGTGGGACTTGAGGCATCACCTTGAAAAAAAAAATTGTGCGATTGATACCAATTTGCTCCCGCTGTTTCTGGCGCGATTTTACTCTTCTATTTTTGGTGTGGTTCTACTCTTTTGTTTCCGACACGATTTTGTTTAATTCTAGATTGACAAGTTATCCATATTTTCTGTTGTTTTAGGGATTGTATTGTTTTTTATTTTTCTGTGATTACTTGTTATAGCTGGTGCTAAATATGACTTTCTTCAAGCTATTAATGTCCACCTCAATAAACAAAATTACTCTTATTGAAATTATGTGATGAATTTTTTTTTGATTGAAAAAGATATGTGGAGTTATATTGATGGAACTTATGTGAAGCCTACAAATAAAAATGATGAAGCTAAATATAAAAAAGATTTGAAAATATGAAATGTTAGTAATTCAAAAATTATTGATTGGATTAATAATTCTGTTGAGATGTCTATAGACGCACAACTAGCAAAATATGACATTGTTAAATAAATTTGGGATCACTTGAAGCGTTTGTATGTTTAGTTTAATTTTGCAAAATAGTATGAGTTGAAAAGTGATATTAAGACCCTTAAGCAGAACAATATGACTATTCAGCAATTCTATTCGATCATGACTAATTTGTGGGATCAATTGACTTTTATGGAATCAACTAAGTTGAAAGCTGTCAAAGCGTACATTGATCAGAGAGAGGGGCAACATCTAGTTTGGTTTCTGATGGCTCTTCGTGATGATTTTGAGGGACTTCGTGGAGGTACTTTGCATCGTTCACCTCTTCCTAATATTGAATTGGTAGTTAGTGAATTGTTGACAGAAGAAATCAAACTTAAGACCTACTCTGTTATGTTAGATAAGAGAATTCTCTCAACTCCTCCATTTATTTTTGTTGTCCTATTCAAAAAGGAAAATCTTAAGGGAGAGTTGGGCTTGGTAATGATGAATGTTCTTTTTGCAAAGGAAAAAGTCATTGCAAATCACATTGTCCAAAAATGGGGAGAACCCATAAGAAGAATTTTAGGGGGCCATCCTCTAATGTTCTTGCTTCTGCCCCTCCACCCAATAGCTCTAGTTCTGGTTTTGTATACTTATCTGATATTGCTTCTCAAATATTTGATATTGCTTCTCAAATATTTGATATTGTAGAAAAACTCCAAAAACTTCTTGCCACTGAATCACATGTCATGCATGTCTCCTCTACTAAAGGTTTAAACTCCTATAATATGTCAGGTATATCCCTTTCATATAGATTCTTGATTCTAGAGCATCTCATCATATGACATATGATGATAAATCTTTTGTATATGTGAACCCTATCTCATTTGTGTCGGTTATGACTACTAATGACACTCTTATGCCATTAACAGACATTGGTTCTGTCTCCACACCTAACTTGTCTTTCCGATGTTTATTATATTCTTAATTTTACTTTGAGTCTTGCTTTTGGTAGTCAACTATGTTATTTAGGTTATTCAGTTATATTGTTTTCCATTTCTTGTTGTGTGCATGATCCGTTTTTCGGGAGGCTGATTGGGACACGCCATAGATAAAGGACTTTATGTTTTTGATGACTTGTGAGTCCCAACTACGGTAGTCTTAATAATCACTACTGACTTATTATCTAGTTTTCGCTTGAATTCTTCATCTTCTAATTTTTATTTATGATATTATCGCCTTGGACGTGTTTCTGCTTTAGATTAAAATATTTGGCTTCTACTAGAGCTTTAGGAAAGTTACAAGCTAGTGATATTTTTGATTGTTGTGGTTGTAAACTTGCTAAATTTTCAGCTTTACTATTTAGTAAAAGTGTTTCTGTTTCGTATGTGCATTTTAATTTAGTTCACCATGATATTTGGAGACCATCACTCGTTCTCATCAAAGTGGATCTAAATATTATGTTTCATTTATTGATGATTACACTCGTTATTATTGAGTTTATTTTATGAAAAACCGATATGAATTTTTTGACATTTATCACATATTTCGTGCTATGGTCAAAACTCAACATAATATTGTTATAAAATGCTTTCATTATGATTTTGATGGTAAATATACCTCTCATAAATTCTTTGAATTATTTGCTTATGATGGTACCCTCCATCAGACATTTTATACTGATTCTCCTCAACAAAATGAAGTTGCTGAAATGAAACATCATTATATTATTGAGACTATTCGTTCTCTTTTGTTGTCTGCTTCAGTTTCCAATGAGTTTAGAGAGAAACAATTCTTACTGTTGTTCATGCTATTAATATAACTCCATCATCTGTCAAATCAAGATTGTCTCCCCTTAAAAAATTGTATACTTCTATCCTGATTATTATTCTTTGAAAGTATTTGGTTCTACTTGTTTTGTTCTTCGCCCTCAAGTAGAGCACATTAAGTTGTCTTCTCGTTCAACCATGTGTGTTTTTCTTGGATATGGAGATGGTTAAAAGGGTTATCGTTGTTACGATTGTCATGCAAGAAAACTTTATGTTTCTCGTAATTTTGTTTTTCTTGAGCACATCCCTTTTTACTCTATTTCTTCTAATTCTTAGATTACTAAGAGTTCTGAATTAACTCGTATTGATCCGTTTGGTCCTAATGATAATGCTTCTAGTGATTGTAATGTTGATAATTGCAAAACAAATACTACTACTCCACATGATGACATCCCTCTTGTCCCCTCGGCTGTCGAACCACCTCTTGCGATTATTGGTCCTCCTCGTTACTCCCCTTGTCACCGTAAGTCTATTAGGTTACCTGATTTTGTCTATTCCACTTACTCAGTTTCGTTTGCTTCTTTCTTAACCTTTATTTGCGGTTTGTCTGAGCCCTCTTCCTATAAAGAGGCTATTCTTGATCCTTTTTGGCAGCAGACTATGGCAGAAGAATTCTCTACATTACACCGAATCGATACTTGGGAATTAGTACCACTTTCTCCTGGAAAATATGCTATTGGGTCTCGTTGAGTATACAAGATCAACACTAAGTATGATGAGCCAATTGAGCGCTACAAAACACATGTTGTTGCTAAGGAATTCTCTCAATAATATGGTATGAATTATGAGAAAACTTTTACTATTGTAGTCAAGATGACCATTATTACTACTCTTATTGCAATTGGACCTATTCATCAATGACATATTTCCTAAATGGATGTCAAAAATACTTTTTTAAATCGTGAGTTTCATGAGTGGTTTAGGGTTTATAGTGAACATGATTCTGCATTGTTTATAAGGTCCACCACTAATGGTCGCATTGTAATTTCTTTGGATGTTGATGATATAATTATTACAGGTGATGATGTTAGTGGAATCACTGAGTTGAAATTGCAGTTAGCCAAACCGTTTGAGATGAAAGACTTGAGAACTCTTAGCTATTTCTTGGGGATTGAAATTGCCTACTCTCATAGAGGCTACACTCTTTCTCAATCCAAATACATTGTCAATATTCTTGATCATACTCGTCTTTCTGATACTAGAGTAGCAAATACTCCTCTTGAGTTGAATGTCAAATATGCTCCATCTGATGGTGTTCCTTTACTAGATCCCATTTTGTATCGTAGTTTGGTTGACAGCTTAATGTATCTTATGATTACCAGACCTAATATTGCTTGTGTTGTTCATGTTGTTAGTCAATTTGTTGTCTCTCCCACTATAGTACATTGGACAACGATTCTTCGTTATCTTCAAGGAACTCAATTTCAAAACCTTCTCTTTTCATCACCGTCCTCATTGGAGTTACGTGCTTACTCTGATGTTAATTGGGCTGGTGACACCATATATCATAAATTCCACCACAAGATTTTGTATCTTTTTTGAAGACTTTCTTATTTCTTAGAAGAGTAAGAAATAAGACATTGTCTCTCGCTATTCTACAGAAAATGAGTATCGTACTATGACATCCACTACTGCTGAAATAATTTGGTTACGTTGGCTTTTATCTGATATGGATATCTCTTTTTTTGAGTCAACTCCGATGCAATGCGATAACAATGGTGCTATTCAAATTGCTCATAACTCGGTCTTTCATGAATGCACCAAACACATTGAGATTTTTTGTCATCTTACTCGTCATCATCTTCAACATAGAACCATTACTCTACCATTTGTCCTTCTTCCTTACAGATTGTTGATTTCTTCACAAAGATGCATTCAATTAAATATTTTTCGTTTTTTAATTGACAAACTCTCGATACTCCATGTTAATGCATGATAAGTTTGAAGAGAGATATTAGATAATGTATTATATATTAGTAGTAAAGGTATTTTAGATATTTCTATTTTCTTATATATATATTCATTGTAACTTTATTAACTTAAATTTGGTTCATTCTATGGTATGAAATCCCTTCTTCTTCCTCTTTTTCATGTATCTCATTATTGACATAGAAAAAAAAAACTGAATCAATACATATTGCAGACTTAAAACTTATTTGTGGCACTAATGTATAATTTCACTTCAAGGATCTTTCATTAGACATAATAACATATATTGCCTAGGTGAGTTTTAAACTTGAAGTTGTAGGAAGAAAATGTATTAGAACTAAATATGAAAGAGCCAAATACAAATTGTAATATAGGTACACAATCTCAATTCCATAAGAAAAGAATGCTTACAAAAGGAAAAAAAAGAAGAAAAAAAAAACAGATAAAAACATGAAATCAAACTAATGTGTATTTAGAAGTGCTGCTGATGGAGAAATGACTTCAAAGGTAGTGCTTGATTGTGAGGACCCAGTGAAAGTACTATTATTTGAAGAAGTTGATGTCCCAGTTTGGTTATTTTCAAAAGCAGGTATCTTAGAAGACACAGAATAGAAAGATGTATTATAGGTAGATGTATCCATCTTTGATGGGAGAATGGGAAGTGGAGCATCAAAACTAAGCACTTGTATAGCTTGTCTAATCAGAGGCCTTTGAAGGTAGTCTATATGAGTACACCAAAGTCCAACAATCATTAACCTCTCTACTTCCTTCTCATTGTATTCTCCATATAATCTTGAATCAGAAGCTTTAAGGAGTTCACCTTTACCATAGAGTTCCCAAACCCAATCCACCAAGTAGATGTTTTCTTCACTAAGATTTGGTTCAATTGCTTTTCTACCACATGCTATTTCCAAAGCAACAACACCAAAACTATATACATCAGATTCTCTACTAGCTTTACCTCTAGTAGCAGCTTCAGGAGATAGATATCCATATGTTCCAGCTAAAACAGTTGTTTTTGATTCTATCTCATGGTTCATTAGTCTAGCCAACCCAAAATCTCCAAGTTTTGTATTAAAATTTGAGTCCAACATAACATTGCTGGATTTTATGTCTCTATGAAGCACACATTTCTCACATTCTTCATGTAGGTATAATATTGCTGAAGCTAGTCCTCTAGCTATGTTATATCTCACTGTCCATGTAAGCAAACCTTTTCCTTTGAACAGGTAAGAATCTAAACTTCCATTTTCCACAAACTCATAAACCAGTAGCAGATCATTCTGCTTGTGACACCAACCAAAGAGTTGAACCAAATTCTTATGCCTCAATTGACTAATGACTTTGACTTCAGATGCATACTCCTTCACTCCTTGATTAGATCCCTTAGAAACCTTCTTAATAGCAACACGAGTTTTGATGTCTCTTATAAATCCCTTGTAGACTCCCCCAAAACCTCCTTCTCCAATTTTGTGGTCCTTTGCAAAGTTGTTAGTTGCTCTAGCAAGTTCTTCAAAGGTAAATTTCTTAGGTAGAGAGCTTCTTTCAAAATCATTATCCATTTCATGATCAAAATGTAAACTATCCTTCATGTCTCTATTCTTCAACTTCGATTTCACCAAGCAAGCCAGTCCCAGAACAAAAATCAAAACACAAGCACCACCAACACTCAGCCCTATAACAAGTCCTGTTTTGCTTCCATCCTCGTGTGCTTCAAAATCTAAACTTGAGTTGAAGGACCATGATCTAAGGGTATGTTCCTCAAAAGACAACCCAGTTGCTGAAGTGAATCCAAATTCAACCCAATCAGGTAGATAATCTTTCAGAATGACAACAGAAAACAAGTTCTGTTTTACTATGTTGTTGTCTTGATATCCAGTGAAGGTGACAGTTAAATTGTTTGAACTAGAATTGTAACTGACAACAGCATCATACCCTCTTTCATCCAAGCTAGTGAACCATTGTGTAGTGTAAGAAGTGTTGATAGCATTAACATCAATCCCTACATGGTCATATGTAGGATCCCAATCATTAACAACAGTATCAAATTCCACAGCTACAAAGTGATTTTCTTTTGAGAAATTTGGATCATCCTTTTGAGCACGGCTCATAAGACCAATACCACTTCCATCTCTTGGAGCAGGTAGTGGAAAATTGGGAGATGCTAGAAAGAAAGTGATGCCATCTCCACGATGGGTTTTGTTAGGGGTGTTAATAGTAAAAGAGAAACTAGTAGTGAAGTCTGTGACTTTACTTGTATTTACGTCCCAAAGATGAAACAGTTTGGAATATATGACTCTACCTAGACTGTCTTTCTCATACTTTGTGAGTTGGAGGACTTGTTTGTCTTGATAGACATCTCCTGAAAAATTGAAGGCGTTTGTCATGTCACCACTAAATTGTTCATAGTTGAATGATAATGGAGCTGCAAGAGATGTTACAAAAAGCAAGACCGATAATATTGTTACATGAAAAACAAGAACATGAGAGTAGCAAGATGCTGCCATAATTGCAAATTTGATGTTAGGTGGAAGGAAATGGAATCATACAAAATTTCATGGAGTGGTTAGATGTAGTAGTTGTAGTGATTAGCGAAGGTTCCTTGCCTGGTTGAATTAATTGATGGGTTTACCTCTGAATTAGTCTTGGTCCATATGTTCATATGACTCTGTACCCAAAGAATCTTAAGTGTGAATTATATATATATATATAAGCTTTGAGTTTCTATTCAAATAAATTTCTGATGTTTTTCACATGTTTTTTAATTTTTATATTTAGTAAAGAATTTTTTTTTCAGAAAAAGAAAATTAAAATGAATGAATGATGTTCGGTTTAAAATAGATTTTTTTTTAAAATTTATTGAACAAATAAAAATTCACATGTGCATTCTTTTAATGAAACTGTCAGTAATCAAATATGTAATATGCAGATTTAATATTTACCTTTTTACTACTAAATCAAATAATTAGAATAAAAATGTTTTTTTTTAATATAATCTTGTAGTAACATTTATATATTTTTCATAGAATGAAATAAATTAAAAACAAAAATGACTAGAGCTACCCTCTCATTGACTCATTAACCGAACCCAATAACATAAGTGAATAGACAAGAGAAAGTTCAAAAAGACAAAAAAGCCAAATGTAGTGTTTGTTTGATAAAAGTTCCATGATTACCTAACTCCCAACGCAAGAGTTTTCTTCACATTTGCAAAAAAAGAGTTTTCTTCACGTAAAGAGTAAAGAATGAATAAAAGTCAAATCCTATGGATGAGATTTAAAGGGGTTTTTTTTTTAACTGTCCTCTTTTTGAAAGTTATATACCTAACTACCCCTTTTGAAATTTATATACGTAACTGCCTTCTTTTTTTTTTAAATTTTTCCACCCTTACAAGTCGCCATTTGGAATGGCGACTTCCTTATGGAAGGCCACTTCTCAAATGGCGACTTCCAACTGATTTTTTTTTTTAAAAAAAAAAAATTAATTTTTAGTGAATTTATGTATATAATTAATTATTATAATTCATAAAAATTCATTTAAAAAATAAATAAATAGAAATTTTAATTATAAATTTTTTTAGTAAATCTAAGTTTTAATTGACATTTATTAAATAATTTTTTCTTTTAAAAAAATGTTTTAATTTTTATTAAAATAACAAAAGTAATATATATATATAACTAATATAATTTATAAAAATAGATAAATAAATATTTTAAATTACGAAAAAAATTTAGAAAATTCAAGTTCGAAATTTCAATTTTTAAAAGGTTAGTTTTTTGTAAAAAAACTAATTATTTCAATTTTTGTTGAAATAACAAAAGTAATATATATATATATATCTAATTAATATAATTCATAAAAATAGATAAATAGAAAATTTAAATTACGATAAAATTTTAGAAAGTTCAAGTTTGAAATTCTGATTTCTCAAAGGTTTTTTTTAAAAATAAAAATTTAATTAAAATAATATATATATATATATATAACATTAAAATTATTATAATTCATAAAAATACATAAATAGAAAATTTAAATTACCATAAAACTTTAAATTACATTATTTAATCATAAAAAATATCACAAATTTTACAAAAATTATGATAACTAATGTCTAAGGTGGCCTCCAGTACCACATTGCCGAGGTTTTCTCACACGTACGGGATTTTGACGACGCTTTGGTACATCACAAGTTTCTTGTTGCTGTTCTTCTTCCTCTTGATCTTCGGCTTGTTGCTGTGGAGGATGTCTAGGTGGAAGTGCTACAGAAGAACTACTTCCACCTTGAGTCCAGTTAGATATTTGATTCAACGGAGTATATGCATTCCCAAAGGTTGGAATTTGAAAATTTTGTTGACACATATTCAACCTGAACCATATATTCCACTAGGTGATATGACCGATTTTGATCAACAACAAATAAGTGAAGAGAGTGAAGAAGAAACATACTTTGATGAAGACGAGGATGATGAAGGTGACAACGACAATGGTGACGATCTAGAGCCAACATACGATCCACCATTCCATATGTGTAATCTAAATTTGGATTATAATTACCAATCCTCTGAATTTCATATGTCATCTAATGAACCACCTCCATTAGATGCATCTCTTGAGATTGGAATGAAGTTTAATAGCAAACCAGATTGTCAACTTGCAATTAAGCATTATCACATAAAGCACTCCCTCAATTACCGTGTAGTGAAATCTGATCAATACAGGTATGTAATTAAATGTGTGAATCCACAATGCTTGTTCAAATGCAGGGCTTCATTAAGTCAAAAAAGTAACCAATGGGTGATTGGTCGTTTGAAAGGGCCCCACAATTGCGCAAATTCTTCTATGTCACAAGATCATACTAAGCTCGACTATAACATCATATGCGAAAGCATAAAGTCGCTTTTGAAAGCTGACCCATCAATTAAAGTGAAGGTGATCATTGCACATATTCGGGAACGATACAACTATACAATCACCTATAGAAAGGCATGGATGGCAAAGAACAAAGCTATCGAAACGATTTATGGGAACTAGGAAAAGTCTTACAATGACCTTCCAAGGTGGTTGTTAACTATGCAAAAATTTCTTCCAGGAACTATTGTGGAAATGGAAGTATCAGTTGCATATCCTGATAATGCAAAAATTTTCAAACGATTATTTTGGGCTTTCCCTCCGTGCATATCTGGGTTTAAATTTTGTAAACCATTTGTCTCAGTGGATGGAACTTGGTTGTAAGGAAAGTACAAGGGGACTCTTTTGCTTGCTGTTGCACAAGATGGAAACAAAAATACAATTCCCATTGCTTATGCACTTGTGGAAGGTGAGACAGGGGGTGCTTGGAGCTTTTTTTTGAAAAATCTAAGAAGGTATGTAACACCTCAAGTTGACATTTGTTTGATTTCAGATAGACACGAATCCATTAAGAGTGCTTATAATAATCCAAATAATGGTTGGCATGATCCTCCGTCAACACATGTGTACTGCATCCGACACATTGCACAAAATTTCATGAGAGAGTTCAAGGACAAGGGACTTCAAAGAAAACTCGTTTGTATGGGTAATGATCTAATTCTTCTTAGTATATTTTCCATTTATCACTTAATCATATTTGATAATTTTTACATCATTTCTTACAGGATATGCATTAAATGAGCCATCATTCAAGTATTACCGCAATGAAATCAAGATGGAAAATCCAGAAGCTTTAAGATGGATCGATAATATCCCCCCAGAATAATGGACTATGGCTTATTCTCAAGGTCGACGATGGGGACACATGACAGCAAACGTTTCCGAGTCCATCAACGCAGTGCTCAAGGGTACACGCAATCTCCCAATAACTGCTTTGGTACAATCAACATACTATAGATTGGGAGTTTTATATGCAGAAAGGGGACAAAAACATCAGGCATCATTAGCTTCTGGTCGAGTATACACAGACGATTGCATGGACAAGATTAAATGTGAAGTTGGTAAATCTAATACTCACCAAGTCATGCAATTCGACCGACATCATTATTCTTTCATGGTGCATGAAACAGTAAACCCAAGAGAGGTGCGACCAATTGGTCATTTCGAAGTCAACCTTCAGAGAAAATGGTGTGATTGTGGAAAATTTCAAGCTATACATATTCCTTATTCACATGTCATAGCTGCATGTTCTTATGCTCGTCAAAACTATTTAGTACTTATATCTGACGTGTACAAGGTTGTTAATGTATTTGACATCTACAAAGAAGAGTTTCCACCTATACCTAATGAAGGATATTTGCTATTTATGTAATTTTATGAATTATATTAATTATAAAAATTGCTATTTATGTAATTTCTATTTGTTATTTCAATAAAAATTGAAATAAATGTTTTTTTAAAAAAACCTTTGAGAAATCGGCATTTCAAACTTGAACTTCTTAAAATTTTATTGTAATTTAAATTTTCTATTTATCTATTTTTATGAATTATATTAATTAGATATATATATATATATATATATATATTACTTTTGTTATTTCAACAAAAATTGAAATAATTAGTTTTTTACAAAAAACTAACCTTTTAAAAATTGAAATTTCGAACTTGAATTTTCTAAATTTTTTTCGTAATTTAAAATATTTATTTATCTATTTTTATAAATTATATTAGTTATATATATCTAATTAAAAATTAAAAATTATATGTAATCTAATATATGTAAATTATATCTAATATATATCTAATTAAAAATTATATATAAATTATTTAAAAAAATTATATTGTAATCTAAGTGGCCTTCCATAAGGAAGTCGCCATTCCAAATGGCGACTTGTAAGGGTGGAAAAATTAAAAAAAAAAGAGGGCAGTTACGTATATAACTTTCAAAAGGGGGTAGTTAGGTATATAACTTTCAGAAAGAGGACAGTTAAAAAAAAAAACCCTAGAATAGGAGGTACAGTAATAAAAAGCAATCTAATATACTTAATAATATATTTAATAATTAAGCAAATTGCAACCCGCCGGAATAAAAATACACTTCACCAATCACCATGATGGACAAATCTTGTCCTCCTCATACTAAACGCAACCTGAATCATGTAGTAGTTATATTCAAATTGACATGAGAAAAATATTGTGAAGGATCTTGATGCTTGAAATACAGGAGAAGAATTTGAAATTTGATATAAATGCTTGAAATATTGTCCTCCATTTTTTATTATTTTTTTGAGAAAATAGAAGATAGACGTCCGATGAGTATCGTATATTCTATCAAATTATTATAAAAATATTTAAAAATAAGTTGTATGACAGTCTATAATTATGATTTTTATTATAATGAATTACAGGGAAAAATTATTTTATATTATCAATCTATTATTGTATCTCGATTAAACTAGTATAAAACTAATTTAAATCACTATTTTGTATACAAAACATAAGGTCGTGATGCTAGTAGTGGGAATTGAACTCACATCTTATTGGGCATGTTTGCAGTCGACCATTCTTTTGAGGCCCAATTTAAATCATGTGGGCCTCAAAGCCCAAACGAAACTCGTGATGATTTGAGCAACAAAAATATCCAGAAAGTTCTTTTCATCCCAAAAAAGAACCTAGAACGTTCTTCTGCCATAATCATGGCGGAAACAGCCAGATGCATTTCGAATTTTCCAGAAAATATTGGATTGCTCCTCTAATTCATTTAAATACTTCATCAAATGGCTTCTCGCTCATCATCAAAGAATCACAAATCACAAAATCCATAACAAGAATAAAGAAATTCAAAAACACCATCCAAGAAGTTAAACCGAAAATGTCGCTGATTCCAAGTTTGTTCGGAGGAAGAAGGAGCAACGTTTACGATCCATTCTCCCTGGACGTTTGGGATCCATTCAAGGATTTTCCATTCTCCAATTCAGTTTCCGCTTCCTTTCCCGAATCATCTCGTGAAAATTCGGCATTCGTGAGCACACGTGTGGACTGGAAGGAGAGTCCAGAAGCGCACGTGTTTAAGGCGGATATTCCAGGACTAAAGAAAGAGGAAGTGAAGGTTGAGATTGAAGACGATAGGGTTCTTCAGATAAGTGGAGAGAGAAATGTTGAGAAAGAAGATAAGAATGATCAATGGCATCGTGTGGAGCGTAGCAGTGGGAAGTTTATGAGAAGGTTTAGATTGCCGGAGAATGCTAAAATGGATCAAGTGAAGGCAAATATGGAGAATGGTGTTCTCACTGTAACGTTTCCTAAAGAAGATGTTAAAAAGCCTCAAGTTAAGACCATTCATATCTCTGGTTAAACAAAATCACTTCTCTTTGCTCCACACTTTAAAATTACTACTTTTTGCCGTTTTCTAATTTGTAATGCATGTATATCTTTGTCTATTCACTGTAACAAATAAATCATGTGATGCGTTTTTGTAATATCAATCATTTTTGTGAATAAACTCCACTTTGCACCCAACATAATTTACAACTATATGTTGAAAATGAATATTATAATCTCCTATTAAGATTATACTAATAGTCAGTCATCCTTTTGTTTTGAATTTACTATGTCATTTTTTTATAGTTTTTTATATATTTCTTTTATAAAAATTAATTTTATATGAGTCGTCACACACACTAAATGTAAATATTTTAACTCGAATTCAGTAGAAGTCTAATTCCACATGCTAGAACCGCATTAATTTCAAATAATCATCTTTAATAATGAGTGTGCTAGTTCTTTTTATTTTTTATTTTTTGTATTTATGTATTCTGCAATTCATTAACTATATAAGAGAAAATATTTATATATAATATTTATAATAATATAATATTTTGTAAATAATATTGATAATAAATATTTTAAAAAAATAACTTAACAACATATACCATAAAAAATAAATGAATACAGAAGAAAAAACAAATGATCA
>JBBPBT010000036.1:576807-590850 GCA_037974875.1 Cicer bijugum
ATAAAATAATTTTTAAAAATTAAACTATAAAAGTGTTTCAAATAGTACTTTTTTTTTTCAAATATAATACTTATCGTGAGATAGAGGAAGTATATTGCTTTAAAATTTAGATATATTCATTAATTTTTAAAAAATTTATTGAATTATTATATTTATTTTAAATTTATAATTCGATTTTATTGATATTTGGATATTTTATTAGATTGTTACATAAAATTTGAACATTTTATCACACAAATAAATGTCACTTGAATATGTATTCTAGTGAAAATTTATAAATTTTATTAGATCATAATAAAAACTATTTTTATGGGTATGTATGTACATAATTAATTGTGTTTATGTATTTCATGTTGAATGTAAGAGTTGGATAATTGTGTCATAAAACAATGACTTTTTTGTTGCATTTACATCCCTTAAATATATTTATTATTTTGTATACTAACATGACAAAATATAGAATTCTAGATCATAAGACAAAATAATGATAAAATATAGAATTATCTATCATAACTAGGGGTGAGAATAGGTCAGGTCAGACCAAACTTTAAAAGGTTTGAGTCTGGCCTACGATTTTTTTTTTCGGTCTAAGTCTGACCTATAGCCTACTTTTTTTTCAGCATGACATGACCTTTTTAATAGTCTGGTCTGACCTGAAAGTCTTTTTAAAAGTCTTTTTAAACGTAACCATTATTACCTCTTAAACAAATAAGGAAACTGGAAACTACTGAGTAATTGACTAATTGAACGGTTACCGAATATGAAACGACTACCAAATATAGAACCGCTACCGAATATGGAATGACTACTAAATATGGGTCGACCTAATAGACTTTTTATAAGTCTGAGTGTGACCTATTTAAATAAATAGACTTTAACAACAGCACGAGTCTAGCATTTTTATTAAATAGGCATACCAGACCAGACCATAAGTAGGTCAGATCATAGGCCCCTACGGACGGCATAACCTATTCTCATCCCTAATCATAACACAAAATAATTTGTATTTTTGAATGAATACTACTCAGTACTTCTGAATGATGAATTATCCAATATTATATTTTATTTAATTAAAAAATTTATCAAAAATATCTCATATCATTTGTGTAAATTTATTATCTTTAGTATTTTTAATTATATTTTGTTCAATACTTTTAACATTACACTAATTATCATAAATACAAATAGTATTTTTTTTCAATCATCAATCGTGATATATGAATAATATTATTTGTATTATATATTTTAACATATATATATATATATTATAAAATAAAATTGAATTTATATTAAATTATTTTACTTTTAATTATAATAATGTTTAAACTTTATAATATACATATAAATAATTATTTTCCAACGCAATTAGACTAGTTATTAGTTAAAATTTGAGAAACTAAAAAATTATTATTATCGGTTAAACAGTCATTTGTTCCTCCTTAATGCACTTTATTAGAAAGATAATGTAATTAATTATTATTCAATAGTCAATAGTAGCAGGAGATTGAATTTAATACGAAGATGTTCGTTCCTTATATATTGAGATGAGATTGAAACAACTTAGGGGGATTATGATTTAAGTGAGTGTGCTGAGTCAGCTTCTCTCGTCTTTGGTTACAAAGTTCAAGTATCATCCTTAATTTCTTCAAACACGATTCTTATTTGAACCAAACCAAACTAGGATGTTGCAGCTTTCTATTCAACGAGGCAAGTGTACCCATCACTAATTTGATAAACGATGATCGATCAATACATGGAATTTGATTCTCATAAAGAAAAGTTTTGATTTTTTTTTTTTTTTTTGCAGTGAAGAAGTTGAACTTTCTCATGCCTCAGATCTCTGCTTTGGGAAGTTCCCATTTCTCAACAATAGCTGAACCATCATCTTCGAGTAAACACAGTGCCCCAGTAAGTTTAATCTCATTTATTTGCTTCTTGCGTTTATACTCCTCATTGATTTTATTATTTTTCTTCTTGTTTTTTAAAATTATTTTATAATTAAATTATAAAGAGTATGTTTGATGGATTTTTTTTGGGAATAAATTTTGAAGGGCTGTGGCAGTGATGGCGGCGCCGATAGTTTAATGTAAGAGTAAAAAAGGGATTAATTAAGTTAAAAAACAGAAACAATAGAAATGTTTTTTTTTTAATTTTTTTTTTAAAATTATTGACATTGAGCTTTCAAAATATATTGATATTGATATAAAAATACAGATAGCCAAATAAAGCCTTTTGTTTTAGTTTTTGAAAACACGATCTTTATTGTTGAAGCCCTTTTTTTTTTCAAGAGAAACTTCTGTAAAAGAATTATTGCATCTGAGGTGTGGTATGTGAAATGAATGAATAAAAGGGTACCTTTTTCCCTGACTTAATCCACATTGATACAACAGTGGGTAAGAGTTTGACCTTATTAAGGGACACGTTAAAACCCCTTAGGAGCTGATTGTAAAATGTCTAATTAATAATGATTTTTCTCTTCCCCAATTTTCTTTTAAGAAGATACAACAAGAAGTTGGATTCATTTTCTATTGTAGCTTTAAAAATCTGATTCTTGGTCAGGTTCTTCTTTCCCATGAAATTGCATGTGTTTGTTTCTTATAGATCATAAATAGTTATTAAGCTGTTATACTATTAGCTTTAGTTCATAATTTTATCTTCTGTTATAAGAAGTTTCTGAGTGGAACTTGACAATTACATAAAGTATTTTATAATATATGATTTTGTCATAGACTCATATAAGTCATGCATTAAATAAGTGCCTTTGCTGTTAACTAGTTCTTGTTGGTATCTGATCCCCTTCTTTTGTTTGTGTTCTATCAGAGGGTTCCAAATCTTATTGGGGGAAGGTTTCTTGACTCAAAAGCATCTAGTTTCATCGATGTTATAAACCCCGTAAGTGTATTTCCTTTTATACTGAGTTTACAGTTCTATCTTTCTTTTTTATTTTAGTTTTGAGAAATGCAGACTTCTAATATTTATCTAATCTGATCGTAGGCAACACAAGAAGTTGTTTCACAAGTTCCATTGACTACAGATGAAGAGTTTAAAGCTGCTGTATCTGCAGCAAAGAAGGCATTTCCATTGTGGCGTAACACTCCAGTTACAACACGCCAACGTGTTATGTTGAAGCTCCAGGAGCTCATACGCAGAGATATGGTGAGTGTTTCACAACGTTCTACAAGACCTTTTGCATTTTTTTGCAAACACAGAATGTAAAAATTTTCATTATATTTCGACTTTGTAATTGTTTTAGGATAAACTTGCTCTTAATGTGACCACGGAACAAGGAAAGACACTGAAGGATGCACAAGGAGATGTTTTTCGTGGTTTAGGTTAGTTTTTATAATACTTTTCCTGATAACATTTTGTAGCGAGATCATAATAATGCTCATAATCTTTGGCAATTTAATTCTTGAATGGATACTTTTATTTATATTATTTAGAGGTGGTGGAACATGCTTGTGGGATGGCAACTCTACAAATGGGGGAGTATGTTTCGAATGTATCACATGGAGTCGACACATACAGCGTTAGAGAACCAATCGGTGTTTGTGCTGGTATTTGTCCTTTCAACTTTCCTGCAATGATTCCCTTGTGGGTAAGCATTCTTCTATATTTTGAATGGGATTTTGGCTATTGAATTGATATCTTGCCTGTTAGGAATTTGGTTCACCTTTAT
This sequence comes from Cicer bijugum, assembly GCA_037974875.1. NCBI lineage: Eukaryota > Viridiplantae > Streptophyta > Magnoliopsida > Fabales > Fabaceae > Cicer > Cicer bijugum. The sequence goes on from JBBPBT010000036.1 coordinate 580,487, forward strand.
TTCTTATTTGCTGTCATCTCATCCATATCAGCATGTACGAAATAGAAATAGTATACTTTATAGAATAATCCATAAACATTTAGCCACAACAAATTTGTGTTGCCTCCATCCATAAAATGTTATTTGTCACAGGAATGTACTATTGCATTAACAAATTCTTAATGTCTATCATTTGCAGATGTTCCCAATGGCTGTTACCTGTGGTAATACCTTTGTTCTAAAACCATCAGAGAAAGACCCAGGTAATTCTTTCTTTCTATCGATATCCTTGAATTATCGTCTCAAGGACTCTAACATTGTTTGTCGTTCGGAGCAAGCACAACACACTTCAAACTGTACTATAAACACCATGATTTGGAAACTGAATAAAACAATTACCTCTTGTATAATATCTGCTAAAGCAAGTGTTAGGGATTTTTGACTCCCTAGCCTAGTCATCTGTTTGTCATTTAGAGGCTCACAGAATTGCAGATTTGGAAAATGGCATGCAAGACGCAAAGTTGCAAATTCCAAGAAATAACATTATTGACAATCAATTTTTTCACGCCTTTGTTTCTTGTTGCCATTCCCACCTTCTAATTCAGATGCTGCAGTTAGTTTGAAATTCTATTTTTTTTCATAAATGGTCTGCTTTGTCCACCTAATCGTCAGAATATTATCAGTCACTCATTTGTTTTTTCCTTACGATTGTAATGTCATATGCGGCATAGTCCTGTGGCATACATAATTGTTGGTTGAACTCAGAAGTCTGCATTCATTTCTCAACTTTCATAATTGATGATGATTTTTGGTTTTTTATGACATAGTGGAAAGAAATAATTTTCACTGTAGTTGGATGTTATATTTTCATTCTTTACTCTAAACCTAGTGGAATAAGACTTGGTTGTATTTTTCAGGTGCTTCAATAATGCTCGCAGAATTGGCATTGGAGGCTGGTTTGCCTGAGGGTGTCTTAAATGTTGTTCACGGAACCCATGTATGCCATCATCCTTTTTATAATTAAACTTTTGTTGCTCGCCTATTTCTCGAGTGCATTTTGCATTTGGTGATTTCATCTTATATTCAAGACTAATTGATACTATCATAAAATTGATTTCGTTCATAAAACAGTTGTTCCAAGGGAAACAACATGTCAATATATGATGTGTTTAGAATGAAATGATTGTGCTTGTTTTTCTTATGGATTGATGTCCTTAATTATACAATTGGTGACAGGATATTGTGAATGCCATTTGTGATGACGACGATATCAAAGCCATATCATTTGTTGGTTCTAATGTTGTAAGTCATCTAATAATTGTTTGCCTTTTCACTGCGATTCCTCTTTTTGTGACCTTATAGCCAAAAAAGCAATCCTGTTGTCATAAAATTAAATGATTCTTATTTGCAAAAGGGCAAGGGATTCAAATGCTAAGATTTTGCAAACTATTATCCCCCTTCATATTCTATTTTCTGTATACACGTATTTGATGTTCTTATTTGCATTAAAGGCTGGAATGCATATATATTCAAGAGCAGCAGCTAAAGGGAAGCGTGTTCAGGTAGGTGCAATTCGTTTTTCCTCCTCATAGTGAAATTGTTGGTTAATATCCATGAAATGATGTGAAGTTGGTAAATTAATAAACTACGGTTTGCAGTCTAATATGGGAGCTAAAAATCATGCAATTGTCATGCCGGATGCGAATGTCGATGCTACTGTAAATGCTTTAATTGCTGCTGGTTTTGGAGCTGCTGGACAAAGATGCATGGCTCTCAGCACAGTTGTTTTTGTTGGAGGTTCACAACCATGGTATCATACTCCATTCTGTTTTGACGGATTTGTGTTCATTGCAACTTCTTTGTTGGCATTTTTTTACTAGGAGCGATTTAATGCTCCTCCTCTAGTTTGATATCTAGATGTATTTAATGTGGAGAGATTTTTTGCATTTACTGTACCTTTTTTTCTTTCCGTAATTGTAATATTGGTATAGCCAATAAATTATGTCCTTCCATTTTTTTTTAAAAAAAAAACAAACAAGATTGTTTGGAGAAAATCTTGTTCTGTATTTCAAAATTGGACTACAACTTTTTGATCTTTTGGCCTTGGAAATTTGATTTTAATAATGAACTTGAAATTTTAAATGTTTGCATCCTCCAAAATACTTGTGCAGGGAATCTAAAATCCTAGAGAGTGCCAAAGCTCTAAAAGTAAATGCTGGAACTGAACCCGATGCAGATCTTGGTCCGGTCATCAGCAAACAGGTTAGATTACTATTCCTCATTTACTTATTCCATGGTGCATTTTAACTAAAAATTTCAATATCAAATCTCCAGCATGTCATTCAAGAATTAGTGCAATGACTATTCAATTAAATCTCATTTTTACCCCAATTGTACAATATATTTTAGCTATTTTTGTTTCCAAAATATTCTTACTTGCTTCACAGGCAAAGGAGCGGGTGCACACATTAGTTCAATCCGGCGTCGAAAGTGGTGCCAAACTACTGCTTGACGGAAGAAATATAGTGGTAGCTATTATACCCTCAAATGCCTTTTTCAACTGTCTTCTATATTATTTTTAAAGAAAAAGGAAAAAAAGAAAGATAATAAGAGATAATTAAGCATTTTGTTCAGATAATTTTAAGCATTGCTTATGATTTATATGTGCATGACAAATAGGTCCCAGGATATGAATCTGGCAATTTTGTTGGCCCTACCATCTTATCAAATATCACTGCCGACATGGAGTGCTACAAGGTATTTTCTTACCAATCTCCAATCTCAAGGTTAAAAAAATTCTTTCCTTTACAATAGAGAGTTGATATTTAGATGTATATTAAATTTTAACTGTCTTTAACATGGCACATGCAGGAGGAAATTTTTGGCCCAGTTCTTCTTTTCATGGAGGTGTGTCTGTTTATTTCATCCTTAGAATCTTATTGTTTTATATGAAAAATAACAAAAAATATAATTCTTGGTAAAAAATTTCCTGATTAAAAGCAACGAACCAACCAATTGAAGGTTAATTATTTCTAGACTGACTTTTTTCCACATCCAGATGAGACACAGAATTGTGTTAGATGCTGATATAGTGTTTTTCTGTTTTGTTTTTTATCTTCAGGCTGATAGTTTGGAAGAGGCCATAAATATTATCAACAAAAACAAGTATTTATTTAACACACGGCTGTTGTCATTGTCTTTTGATAAACTGCTTTATATTCATTTCTCACTCATAACATTTTCAACAGGTATGGAAATGGTGCTTCTATATTTACTACTTCTGGTGTTGCTGCAAGGAAATTTCAGACTGAGATCGAGGCTGGACAGGTAATGTTACCCAAGTCAGAAGTTCTGTTCTGCATTTTCTCTGGGAAAAACATAAATAATAATGTTGATAAATTTTGAGAAAAACTAAAGTCTCACATTGAAAATAGATAAAACCTGACAAATATTTTATAAAGAAAGACATTCCTCAGTCTTCACATTACAAGTCGTTTTTGTAAAGATGAATTAAGACCAATATGAAAACTTAATTTGGTATCAGAGTTTATCCATTTGGGTCACCGGCCAAATTATCCACTTATTAAGTCCAATAATGTCGGACGTAAATAATTTATACAAAGTGACACTTTTGACTTTACAAGTTGATTTTGTAAAGATGAATTAGATGTAATATAAAATTTTAACGCCTGTATATGCATTGGGGGTATTATTTGTCAACCAGTCACATTTTATTTTAACACGGACTAGATTCTCTCTATCACTTAGAAAATTTTATTTGATAGTGATACTCATCATGTATCTTGGACCAGGTTGGCATCAACGTTCCCATTCCAGTTCCCTTGCCATTTTTTTCATTTACTGGCAACAAGGCGTCATTTGCTGGCGATCTCAATTTCTATGGTAGAGTGATTTTTTCAAAATCTAGCTCTTCTGCAATCATTTATCAGTTACATTGTTTAAGAGTATTATTTTTCTTATGATATAGAGTATACTGTTTGATTTAAAACTTGATATTATGCATTGTTGAATTATAGGCAAAGCAGGAGTTAACTTTTATACGCAGATCAAAACAATAACTCAGCAGTGGAAGGATGCAGTTGGCGGAAGCAAGGTTAACATGGCAATGCCAACCTCTCAAAAATCTTGATCTGTTATAGAGCCTTGTGTATAAATTTTTCTGTTTGGAAGCTTAGTACTTTTTCAATAAAATGTCCTGCATATTCAATATTAGCATAGATTGCAACAATATTAGATAGAAATCGGGACAATATTTAGGTTTTAGATGAAAATGCATAAACACCTCAAATAAAAACATAATTAGCCTAAAATCATGACATTTGTTTCCACCCAAAAAAATCACGATCACATAATGTATATGTACCTTAAGCGTAATGAACTCTCAGTATATTTCAAGTCTAAAATTTTAATTTGTCTTCGGGAGATTTCTATTTTTCGTGTTTTAATTATATAATTTTTATCCAAAAATTGGTTACAATACAATTTTAATTGTATGATTTTTAGTTTTATCATGTTTAATTCAAAAAATTGGTTATAAAATTGGATAAAATAAAAAGACAAAAGACACCGTAAAAGTTAATATTTTAATACTACCATTTTATTATCTACCACGAACTATTATATTTCCCTCATATCTTTTCTCACTTCCTCTCTCTCTCCCTGCCTTTCTCTCCTCTATCTTTTTGTGTCATTTCGATTCTCTATCTCTCTCCTCTTCTCTCTTTAATCTTTCCTCCATCATATCACTCTCATCTCTTTCCCTCTCCTCTTTCTCTCCCTTTTCCATCCTTTCTCTCACTCACTATACTTGTCTCTATTTGTAGACTCTCTTATAGAAGAAATTTATCTTTTTTATATAAGACACTCTTTAAATTACAAGAAATGTTAGTTAATATTTTTTTAAATATACTCCTTAGTAATTGTAAATAATTAATACCTCTAATCTTTTATATAAGAAAAATTTTAAACAAGTTTTCTGTCTCTAATAAAAAAAAATGTTACCATATTTTGCTTAAATATATTTTAGGTTTACAAGAAATACGATTTGTTTATAAGATATAAAGATATTGCTTTCATGAGGATTAGGTTACTAAATAATTCAACACTTTTCCAAATAATTATTTCATTGTTGTAAAAATAAAAAGAATAATATTTTTTTATCGACACTTAAAAGTAAATTTGCAATTTTAAATGAGAGAAAATTAATTTTGTTTATAATTTTTTGTACATGCATAAATATATTGTAGCATGATTTTGCAATCCTAAAACCATTTAATTTGGAGGTTTTCCAACTAATTTATCATGATTGTCAATTGACTAATATTATACTACAAATCCAAACACAACTTTTCTATAGACTTAAAAGTTATTTTTATACATTTAAAATTATATATTTTTTAAGCATATTGACTTCATATTAAATCAATCATTTTTATCTTTTTCAAAATTCAAAAAACTACCAATAAAATTTAAGTGATTTAAGTTTTAAAGATTAAAATGAAAACAACTTGTTTAAAAGGAAGTAAATGATGCACACCATAATGCAAACTTCATTATTACTTAATTACATAGAGATTTAGTTTATATTGAACTTAAACATCAAAATAAAAATGTGATTAAACATCAAAGAATTCATTTCAACACTAATCAAAGGAGAAAAAGAAATTACAAGAAGTTTTGAGAAATGCAGACTGCTAATATTTCTCATAGGCAACACAAGAAGTTGTTTCACAAGTTCCATTGACTACAGATGAAGAGTTTAAAGCTGCTGTTTTGTTTCTAATTTTTTCATTTTATGTTTAATGGATGTGTGTTCCTGTTTAGGCTTTGAAGTTAGACTACACTTTTCAGTTTTATAAATATGAATCAAAACAAGAAAACAGTAGCAAATATGATGAAACTTTCGTAAAGATAAAATAAACAAAAACAAAATATTAACAAGAAAATGAAGACGACAATAAATATAACAAAAAAAAATGATACTATCAAAGAGACACAACATGAAATAGAGAAAAAAAGAAAGTAAACAATAAAAATAAAATGACAACTTAAATATTATGAATAAAAGAGAGAAATTGGGATGAAAGAGAGAAATAAGAATGGGGTATTTATAGAGAAAGGGGCAAGGAGTGAGGGTTTTTTGCAATTTGGTTCCATGGTAAGGGTTGGTATGTCATTTTCTCCATTTGGTTTGGGCTAAATTGGTCATTTACCTTTTATTTCCTTACATGTAACTAAATGTCTCTTTCACTTTTTCTTACACAATTATTCCTATGTTTGTTTTCCATTTTATTGATATCCTTATTTCACAACTGTCATTTTATATCTCTTTTTTTTTTATCGTTATGTCACTAAAATTCATTTTTTTTTTTATTATTATTTTCCTAAAGGGCGTGGGTTAAAATCCCACAGCTGTCATTTTATATCTCTTTTTTTTTTTGTTTTGATCGTTATTTCACTAAAATTCATTTTTTTTTATCATTATTTCACAATGGACTAAGAAATATATTGTAGGGATAAGGTTGAAGTTATGGATGTTGAGATCCACCCACATTTTATTAGTGATTATCATTCACTGATTGGTTAATCACATGTCATATATTTAATATTGAACACTACTATTTGGTACAAAATATTTCGTACTAAACCCCAATGGTACAAAATATATGGTTTTTCTTTCCTTAATCTAGAACACCATCCTCTGTTTATATTTTCATCTATAAAAGTTAATCATACCGAATCTGCAAAAAAGGAGAAGCAATGGCAGATCAGATGACCAAACAAGGTGGATTAACAATTCATTGTGACTAATTAAAATTCAAAATAAATGTTTTTCGTGCAAATGCTTTCAAAACAATTAAGAATTTACATTTACACATGCAGCAATGTAATGCACACACTGATATATCAACATGAGTCAAGAAGTTTGCTACATTGGCCAATTCAATTCCTTTGAACTTTCAAGCAATGCCGATGCCCCTAAGGTTATTTAAACTATCTATATTTTGCATTTTAGCCAAGTGCTTCTTCCCATATATGTGAGAGAATGCGTTGGCCTCACTATGAAGTACAACTTTACAGACTCCACATGTTAGTTGTGAATCATGCAACCCAACAGTAACAGCCTCCTGCAGGTTTTGCGGTTTTTGCACCTTATGATTCATCACTACTGTTCCCTTCAATCCTATGTTAACAGTATTGCCATCTCCATTCTTTCCATTGGAATTTACCTTGTTGCTAACTTTCTTCTTTTTCAACTCCTCTTTGGACTGCCAGATTTTCATCTTCTGTGGAGCAGGCTGCTTCTTTTCTTTCAAAGCTTCAATAGTAGCTTTGTGTTTCTTCCCATTAAGGTGGGAATTCAAGGTTTTCGCACTCGTCGTTGTTACCAAACATAAAGCACAAGTCCACTCTTTCTGCACTTCCTTCTGTGTAAGAAGCTCTCCACCAGCTGCGTCCCTCGCCACTATTCCTTTGGTTTCTGCTATGGCTGATGAGGCGTTTTGAGTTGGCACGACGTTAGACATCACAGGAATACCCTGCATATTCAATATTAACAGAGATTGCAACAATGTTTAGGTTTTAGATAAAAATGCATAAACACCTCAAATAAAAACATAAATTAGTTTAAAATCATTACATTTTGTTTCCACCCCAACAAAAATCATGACCACATCCACACAATGTATATGTACCCGTAAGCCTAAACCTTTCGGTCACAAATGAACTCTTACTTTCAAGTCTAAAATTTTAATATGTCTTTGGGAGATTTCTATTTTGAGTGAATATGAATGAAGCCTTACTTGTTTGGTTGCTGTAATTTCTTTTTTCTCAATAGCCTCCGAATCTTTGATATCTTTGTGCTCTGTTGGGAGTCTTTCTCCATTTGTCTGCAAATAAGCCCCGTCATTAATTTCACAACTGACTTAACATCAAAAAGTTTACCTTAAGCATTTCTTTTTTATCAGTAGCTATGATTTCATTTGTTGCTTCTGCATCATGCCTACACATTGTGTACTTCAAAACCAAAAACTGAAGAGTTAGCTAAAAAAAATAATTGCCAATGCAGATAAATGGACATGCACATGCTTTCTTTTCCTCCCTAAATAATTCTTCTAGAGTTATAGTATTTGGACATTTTTAGCTGTTCACCTTGCTAGCAATGAGTTTCTCTAAGGCTTCAGTTCCATTCTCTTTCATAAACCTCTCTGCATGCAGCAAGAAGTCGTCTTTCTCAACAAAACTCTTCCTCCAGAAATTATTTAACCTCGATGTGACTATTTGCGGTTTCATAGAGTGAATAAGCTTATTATAAACATAAGAAGCTCGTCCAAAGTCCGGTATGATGAGCCAGAAGATGATCATTAGCTTAATGTACAGCCAGAGGTGAAACCTAATGTCAAACATGGGAATGAAATCAACAACTCCATGATTTGGTTTTTGAAGTGTAGAACAACAATTTGATCACATATTACGACAAATTGAGCCTACATCTCTGATTGCAGAGCAACCACAGTTCCTTTCTATTTAAAACTTAGGATTTACATTGCACAACTTGTGTTTAAATATTTTAGTTCAGTTTAGAAGATTGTTCCTGAACCGTGTCGTAGGGGGCGCAATATTGTTCCTGAACGGTGTCTTAGGGCGCTTCCCCAGTGACTTTCACACTTATCACTAAATTATGAGTCTTTACCCAATGCAGAGTAACATTTCCTTTCTTATTGAACAAAAAAAGGAATTTCATATCCTAATCACTATTAAAATTTTGGCACATTGGAAGTGCATTTATTGGTTTCTCCCACAAGCTCAATGACGTACTGATATATCAGAATTACTGCACAGTAGAAAATCGTTCTAGAATTACACCCTCAATAAGAAATGAGGAGAAGCAGAGAAAAACATTTGATTTAGAGAGGCGCGTGGTGGTCAATTTTGCATGGTTTCTTTCTCCTTCACAAAATTGGAGTATCCCCTGGGACACACCTCAAGTTCCATACTTACATCTTATAAACACTACTAATGTGTGTTATCCCTCCTACGTGGGACTTCCTTATGTTTCAATTCACACCAACACTAACTCTCATTAATGTAATTATTATTCGCAACATTCTTCTATTAATATCATCATCATTTCCAACAAGTACTCAATTGTGAGTGAAAGAAAATGAAGTTGGTCAATTCTAATTCTTCTTATTATATACTAGGCTAGCTCTTTCAATTTTTGAGGGCAAAGAAATTACCATAGAAGAAGGCTCATAAAAGCATACTCAAAGAGATATATTAATGAAAGAAGTATCCAATATGAGATCAAATCCTTAGTTTGTGCATATGATTCAGTCTCGATTGCCTGTACGGAAGCATACCTGTTCAAAAACCGTAATCACACACACACACACACACACAAAAAGAGCATAAGAAAACAAATGTTATACAATATAGTAAATTTAAAAGATAGCAACTTTTTCAGTACTCAAAATATCCATGAGGAAGAACTTACAGAGGATACCCCAGAGCTAGAAGAGGCCTAGAAAAGAGAAGAAGAAAAAAAAAAGGAACAGACCGTTATACTTGATAGTAGTTGATCATAGTAAGAGTCCTTTTAATTAATAATACATGCAAAGAATAATATGTGTGAAAGATGATGAAGTAAAAGAAATGAGAAAGATGAAGGCATAAGTTTGCAATTGCATAGATACCATGCGAAATGATGAAGGCATTTGAAAGCGAGTTTGATGAGAAAGAAGGAAGAAGCCATGTTGAATTGAAGGTCACACAGAATTGAGAAATGGGTTTTGTATAGACATAAGTATGGAGGTCAGTGCAGAAAAAGAGGAAGTAGAAACAATCAACTAGTAAAACTTAAAAGGAAAAGAAAAAGGAAAAGGAAAAGTCAGTTTTCGTGCGTAAGTCTTAATCAAGTACTATAAATAATTACTTGCTGTGTGGAAAGTGGGAAAACAAAGCACCATTCATACATAAAATAAATGTTATAAATTAATCAACCAGCATTGATATATATATATATATATATAACTACTCTCCTCATTGTTATAAATAAAAATAATTATTTTATTAATTATTAAGAAAATTAATTAAATATAATTATTTTTAAAAATTTTATATAAAGAATCATTTAAATTTATTAAATTATTTATTTGAATGTTAAACATTCAAAACTATTGATATTAAATATTCTTTTATTAAAACAAAAATATATTAATATTACTAACATTAGATGAATTAAAATTAATTATTTTTTCTTATAATAGATAATTAATAGTAACATTTTTACTATTTTTTTTAATTTTTTCTCTTGGTTCTTCTTTAATTTATTTTTTATTTGTTAAATGAATATCTAAATTTTG
>JBBPBT010000036.1:606178-619926 GCA_037974875.1 Cicer bijugum
CAATTCAACTACAGTTTTTTTTTTCTACAAGACTAAACAGTTTTAAGTGTATTATATTTGATGCAAAAATTGGTTATAAGACTAAGACAATAACACAATAATATAATGTTACCATTTGATTATTTACTAAAAACTTATTATATCTCTCTAAGATGTTCTCTCACTTCCTCTCACTCTTTTCCCACTCTTTCTCTTCTGGATTACTATCTCCGTCTCAAATTGAAAGACTCTCTTAAAAAAAATTATTATTAATTTATTTTTTTACAAAGGTACTCCTAAATATATTGTAAAGAGTTACTACCTCTAGTGTTACATATATAAGAAATTCTAGTCTCTAATATAAAAAAATGTTACAAGTTTAAAGAAGTAATCATTGATTAATTTTTTATTTATTTATATTTTTTATTAGAAATATGATTAATGTTCATATTAGTGAATGTGTGTTGTGAGATTTAAATATGGAAACATACACAGCAAGAAACAAGTAATTAAATATTGACCCCACGGGGATGGAGGTGCTAAATACCTATTTGTTTGTTGTAAAAATAAAATGATAATATTTTTAATCCACAATTAAAGGTAAATTTGGGTTATAAAATACAATTTTAAATGAAAGTTAACCTAACTTCATATAATAAAAAGTAGTTGACAATTTAGTTTGGTTGTAATTTTGCTTACATGCGTGAGTATGTTGTAGCAAATTTGATCATAATTTTGTATTTCTTTTTCCTATTTACATCCAAAATTAATTACAACACTTTGAAGGAGAAAAGGAAATATAAACCACAAACACGTCAGTTAAATGTTGGTTGACCAAGTCAAATAAGCAAACAATATTACAACCTTCTAATAGTTCTAAATCTTCAAGAATGAGCTCTAATAATTCTAAGATAAGTTGGTTGATGGATGATGGAGATATAACTTTATAAGAGAGAAAGAATAAATGTAATAGTTTAGTGGAGTCGCTGAAATTAAAATTAACAGTTTATAATTTCTAAAAACACTACCATGTCCTAATTTACTTTTGTAAGGAATTGAAACGGTTCTTATTATTTTGTCAAAAATAAATTTGTCCTGTGTATTTTTTTTTGAAAATGAGTGTTCATTGTTTATGTTATTTTTATTGTTATTGCTAATGTTTATGTATATCATAAATTCTTTCGTAGTAAATATTGTTAATTATGATTGTGTCGTTGATACAAACATGTGCAATCCATTCAAATGTACATATACTAAAAACGAAGAGGCAACAAAATAAAATAAAATAAAATAAAGAATTATTTTATTTGATTTAAAAAATAGTTATGAGATTTAGACAATCTAATTTTAATTGTATTATTTTTAGTTATATAATAGTTGATTTAAAAATTAATTATGAGATTAGATAAAATGGAGGGGAAAATAATCAGATAAAAGTTGAAATTTTTGTCGAGAAAACATTTTATCGTAAATATAAACTATCTACAATAATATAATATTACCATTTTATTATCTACCAAAAATTATTATATCTCTATCCTATCATCTCTCACTTCCTCTCCCTCTTCTCCTTCGCTTCCTTTTCCCTCCTTTTCTGGCTCTTTCTCTTTTCGATTACTACCTCAGTTCATGTTATTAAGACTCTTATAAAAAAGTTATTATTTTATACAAGACACTCTTTAAATTCCAAAAAATATTGATTAATTTTTTTTATAAAATACTTCTAAGTAATTGTAAAGAGTTACTACCTTTGGTCATTTATATAAGAAAGTCTTTAGAGAAAATTTTATTTTTTAATACAAGAAATTTTTTGGAGAAAATCTTGTTCTATAATATAAAAAGATGTTACAAGTTTAAAGAAGTATTATTGGTTAAATGTATTTTATATTTTTTACTAAAAACATACGTAATGTTCATATCAAAAAGCATGAGTTGTGAGATTTAAATGTGAAAATGTACATAGTATAAAACAAGTAATTAAATATTGACCCCACGAGAATTGTGTTGCTAAATAGTTACTTGTTTGTTTTAAAAATAAAATGATAACATTTTTAATTGACAATTAAATGTAAATTATGTAAGTAGGGACCAAATTGTCTGATTTGTTTTTCTCATGGACTAAATTAAGTCTCAAAATTTTTACCCTGCCTAATTGTTTAAAAATAAAATAAAGTGGTCAATCTTACATAGAATTGAGAATTTAGAAAATTGAAGAAGTTTTAAAAAATAGAGTTCCACAAAAGGAGATAAAGTGAAGGAAAATATGTTGAGTCTTTCCATGAAAATGGTATAGGATTAAGAAGCACCAAGACGACACATGACTCAATAATATGTGAAAGCAGAGTCCACAAACAAATAATGAATAGTTAAAGGCAAAACAAACAAACAAACAAACAAACAACCATTCCAAATCACAACGCATTAGAGGGAAAAGAAAGTAGAAAAAATGAGCTCCTTTTTTATCCTTTACCTTTATTATTGAATCAATCCTCCATGTATGTAGACTATAATTTCGTGATGATTCGGTTTTGTTGGTGCTTTCCACTAAACCAGCACTGAGTAAAATGCACGTAATTAGTGAAACATTGTGTGTGATCTTCTAGCTCAATGTATTGGCTAGTTAGTTCATTTGAAATATAGAAATATCTCAATTGATGATAAGTCAATGTTAATTAATTTTTTTTTTGGAAATTGAAAATGTTAACTATTATTTTTTTATGTAGAAAAATCATAAATAAATTCATATAAAATTCTTAATTTAAACTCAATTGATATATGATATTTCAGCTTACAATATCGATATTTTTTATTGAGTTAAATTTTATGAATAATATTAACTATTATTTTATTAATAGAAAAAATTAACTTATAACCTATTTATAACTTTAAGATATTATAATTTTTCTTTCAAACCACCAAAGTACTTTATCATTATAAATTAATGTTTAATATTACATACATATATACACACTAGATATTACAATTAATAGCAACCGTGATTATTATTTTCATTAATAGAAATAATTTCTTATTTTACCATTTAAAATAAGAGCTCACTTTGAAAATCAAATCCATATAGACCAATGATAGAAGCACGAGAAGATTAAGATGGAAGAAAAAAATGAAAATGAGAAAAGTTAGATATTGCGTATGTTAAGTGCTATCAATGTTAGGATCGCAAGGATGCAAACTATAGGGTGCTGTGTGAAATGTCACTGAGGGTGGAAAATCGAATTAGTTTTTTATTAGGTATATTTGATATTTAGTCTGTCATATATTTATTTTTTAAATTTTATATTTTATATTAATAGAAATATGATATATTTGTTAGTCTACTTAAAAGTTTATTTTATTTTAATAATTTTGAATAATTAATTAAATATATTTTTAAATAGATTAACGAGTTAATATATCGATGAAATTAAATTCTATTTTGACATTTAACATGATATTTTGAAGAATATGACTTTATACATATCCTATTTTAATTCTATTTTATAATAATATATTTAAATATATCAAAAACTAATAAAAAAATCAAAATTTAATATAATAATTATAATAATAAAATAAATATTATTTATATTTATTTAAATAGATCGGTCTAATAGACTTAAAATATTTATTATATGACATATAGCATGTCATTTTTAACTAAATAGACTTTTTTAAAAGTCTCATTTTTATTTATTTAAAAGAAAATTATGGTCTAATTTAGATTTGACGTAAGTTAAGACATAGTCTTCGGTCGATCAATCTGACTTATTTTCACCCCTAAATATCACTAACATTCTCCCATTAAATGAAATATATCTTGAAAATATTATAAATGAAATATTTCATGATAATTTGGGAAACTCTCTTTATAACTCAATAGTGGTATTAGAGTGTAATTACCTTCATTTATAGAATATTTTTCTACAAATATTATAGTCAAGTGACGTATCTCTCTGTGTACGTGAGTCAGCAATGTTGCTTAATGAAATTTTGCACTTGGAGTATATCTCAAATAAATAAATGAATTCTAAGTTGAAGGAAAGTTTTTCTCTTGTTTCTTTATCAAATTGAAGGAAAGATTATTGAAGTGTAAAATATCATCAAAAGTCGGATTTTTTATCAAAATATCCCCTTTTTCAGAAAAGTTAACCAAAATGCCCTACTTTCAAATTTTGTTACCAAAATGCCTTACTTTTTAGGGTTAGTAGGAAAACTCTCCCTGGGGAGCGACTTACTGAAGTGCTTAAATTTTCTCCCCTAGTAGGAGGTCGCATCCCCGGCCAGCGACCTCCCAAAGGGTTTTCAAAATTGTTTTTTTTTATTATTCGTATATAATTTAGGATTTTTAAATAATAATAATAATTATAATAATAATACATTAATAATAATAATAATTACTGTTATTAATTATTATTATTATTATTAATTATTATTATTAATGTATTATTATTATTAATTATTATGGTTGTTATTATTATTTAAAATTGTTTTAGTTAAAAATAATTATAATTAAATTAAAAATTATTATAATTAAAATAAGAAATTATTATAATAATATATTAATTATTATTATTATTATTTAATAATACATTAATAATAATAATTACTATTAATAATAATAATAATAATTATTATTATTATTATTAATATTAATTATTATGATTGTTATTATTATTAATTATTATTATTAATTATTATTATTATAAATAAGAAAATACATTAATAATAATAATTATATTAAATAGAAAAATTATATTAACAACGGACAAGATTGGATCTCTAATAAAATGTTTTCATTGGTTGAAACCAAGTCACATGAATTGGATCATTTATATCCATTGATTCTTTTAATTCAACGGACGAGATTGAATATTTAATAAACTGTTTTCATTGGTTGAAAACAACTCACATGGATTGAATTACTTATATCCGTTGGTTATTTTTAATCAACGTACCAGATTGTTTGGAAATGGTGACATGCATGGTCGCAGGCTGGGGGAGCGACCCCCTGAAGGTGTCGCATGACCCCCTGAAGACATAGTGTGCTGGGTTTTCCTTCATGGTATTTTGTTTTATGTTATTAATGTAATTTTTCTATTTAATATAATTATTATTATTAATGTATTTTCTTATTTATAACAATAATAATAATTAATAATAATAATTAATTATAATAACAATCATAATAATTAATAATAATAATAATAATAATAATTAATAATAGTAATTATTATTATTATTATTAATGTATTATTAAATAATAATAATAATAATAATAATTAATGTATTATTATAATAATTTCTTATTTTAATTATAATAATTTTTAATTTAATTATAATTATTTTTAACTAAAACAATTTTAAATAATAATAACAACCATAATAATTAATAATAATAATAATTAATAACAGTAATTATTATTATTATTATTAATATATTATTATTATTATAATTATTATTATTATTTAAAAATCCTAAATTATATACGAATAATAAAAAAAAAACAATTTTGAAAACCCCTTTGGGAGATGGCTGGCCGGGGATGCGACCTCCTACTAGGGGAGAAAATTTAGGCACTTCAGTAGGTCGCTCCCCCAGGGAGAGTTTTCCCACTAACCCTTAAAAGTAGGACATTTTGGTAACAAGATTTGAAAGTAGGGTATTTTGGTTAACTTTTTTGAAAAATGGGATATTTTGGTAAAAAATCCTCAAAAGTCTCCTAATGAATGAAAAGTTAGACATTGAATATATATAAGTGAAAGTACTCATGTATTTAATGTTGCAAAATTTTAGGTGAAATTGTGTCAAAACTTACCGAACACTTTGCATAACAAAGATTTTAATTCTATTAATTAACATTTTTTTTGAGTTTATCAAGGAGTACAAACACTTTCAATATGTTTGTGAGAAATTATGGAAATACCTTATTCATTTATATGATTATTTTTAATTTGTTTATATAAATAATTTCTTCAACATATCCTACTAGAACAAAGATTGTTCTCGTAGTGATATAGTACACCATAAAGATATTTTATATGAATACAATAGATGATATAATATTATAATACTAAAAATAAATTAACTAACTTTTGACTAAATATATTAATTTTAAAAATAAATCAATAAATTTTAAATTAGATATTAATTGATATGTTTATAAATAAAAATATAAGGGAGTTGGACAAATTGACTATTAGTAAATATTTAGCACTTAACTTAAACCCCCATAACTCAAGCATGATCCCATAAAAAGTCATCACAGGTAGGTACTTCACGTTGTGAACCATTTTTCTTAAAGAAATTGTTTGTGGACGAAGTATTATTATATCATGTTTAGATTTTTCGAAGTATTCGCTAGATTGAATCATGATCTTTCAATTTCTTTATTCTTTTAAAATTCTTAACCGCAATCAATTTTTTTTTTCTGATCTAAGTTTGATTTGTCCAATGCTGTGATGTACTAGTATATTATTCATCTTGATGCTTATGTTAATGGGTTTTTTCACTCAAAGTCGTTACAACCCACCCGACCCATAACCCATCGTACCATTTGGTAGAAAATTTTACTTTATATAAAGTTATCATTTTTTATTTATTTATTTATTTCAACATTTTCAAAATAGAAATACGTGTTAACAAAAAACAAATTTTAATTTATTTTTAAAATTTTTCAATACATGAGTATCATTTTCGAAAATCTTTTTTAAACTATCGGAAAATTTATATTAATTTTTTTAAAAAATTTACACTACCGATAAATTTCAACGTGATATTTCCTTAAACTATTGGAAAATTTCATATACAAATTTTTCGATAGTTGTTTGATATTTTTTAAAAGATATTTTTTAAATTATTTTTTTTATTATATTAATATTTATTTATTTTTGTTTCAGCGGATAGGAGTGTAGGACTAGAGCTAGAGTAGGAAGAATACGTTATTTGAACCTTTATCCCCTCGGGATGGAAATAGACTATGTCGTCCGTAGGGACCTATGCCTGACCTACTTATGTCTGACCTGGCTTATTTAATAAAAATGCTAGACTCAGACTGTTTTTGAAGCCTATTTATTTAAATAGGTCAGACTCATGCTTATAAAAAAGTCTATTAAGCTTGATAGACCGACCTATATATATTTATTATTTATTAATATTATTTTTTATTATTATATTAACAATATTATTTTTTTATTTTAAATTCTATCAATTAGGTAATCACTTAATAATCATTCTATATTTAGTAGTCAGTCCATAATTGATAGCAGTTATATATTTATTTCATATTCACGATTTCATATTTTCTATTTCAAGTAGTTGTTCTTTGTTTAAGAGATAATAATTGTTGCGTTTAAAAAGGCTTCTAGACTGGAAGAAAAAAAAAATCTATGGTAGGCCGTAGACCAGGTTTAGGGCGAAAAAATAAATCGTAGCTCAGACTCAGACCTTTCAAAATCTGATTTGGCTTAACCTATTCTCGCCCCTACTTAAGGATGCTGTTGCTACGGAAAAGAGTATTAATTATTAATTATTATTTATTATAATATGTTTTTAATGTATTAATTATTTAATGATATATTTATATTATATTAATTATTATTTATAATATATTAAAAAAAATAGTGAATACCTAAAGATTTGAAGAAAGTTTTTCCAGTCATTTAATAATATATTTTTACGATATTAATATTAATAATATCAATGTCAAAAATATTTATAATATCTATACATATTTTATTCAATAATAGTACTTATATATTTATATAATATGTTAACAATTATAAAAATAATAAAATTAAAAAAAAATTATGGTATTCAAAATGTTTCTTAAAAAGTTTTTCAAAAATATCTTCTGAAAGAAAAAAAATTTCGAAATTTTTTTTAAAAGATTTCTGATAAAAACTATCGAAAAATTTGCAATAAATTTTCTGGAAGTAAAGTATATCGGAATTCTTCAAAAATTGAAAAAAATTTACCTACCAAAAATATTTTTTATGGCTCTTGAAAAGATAAAATTAAAAAAAAAAATAATTTTAAATTAATAAAATAGTTAAAAAAAATTGAGAGTATAATTAGTATTTTCGTAAAATTATAGAAATATAGGTATAGAAATGGAGGCACATGTTACAACTTTCTTCGAGATAACACCTAAGGAAAGATTTCATTCTAACAAAATGTTTTATATTGTTAAATGGTATGTGTGAATTTTCCAAAGTCATCTACAAACCAAAAAACTAATATTCAATTTCTTTTAATACTTCAAACACCCCCAAAATCTTCCTCTAGTAAATGTTTCGAATTCCGCCGTTATATGAAACAAATGAAATCGCCAAATTAAGTCGAACAATATTATCTCTTCCCCCTGAGTCACCCTTTAATGTTGTAATTCTTGAAACAGAATCGTCAGACAAAACTTCTAATCTTTTATCAATTGGGCTAAAACGTCTCTAAGACAACATCGTTAACAAGCTTATTGTCAGAAATTCTAATGAAAAGTCAAAGTACAATTATTACATCGTTAACAAGCTAAGTAATTTTCTCAAAATTAACCAAAGCCATGAATTTCAACTTTCTGAGGATTGTCACAAAACGTTGTTAAATTTTTGAATATTTAAGTAATAGCCCGCTACAGACAAGACAATACGTTGTGATGTTCACTAAAAATGAGAAGTTGTCAACTTTATTAAATATATAACTTTCAGAGACATCAATCTCCTTGATTATATTTTTCTGATATAGCACTATTTCAACTCTGGGTTCAAACTATACACGAACAACATTAAGGATATTAAACTCCTAACATCCACCATTCAATATTTATAATCGACAAATAAGCACCCAAATGCAGAAAATAACCCCGCATAATTAAAACTTCAAATTAACACCTGTTTTATGAAAAATTGGGTTTAAAATATCTTTTGAGAAATGGTATTTAGAAACAAATCATAGGATTACTTCGAGGGTGTATGTTTATACTAATTATTTGCTGCTCTTGTAGTATTCTAGAATTTCCTTGGATTCTTTTGTTCACAATCATATAATTTTAAGACACAAGCAGCAAAATTAATGTAACCACCGATCAATAAGTATGCTTTATAATGTCTGTTTATATAAACTTTGTTTCTAAATAAGTCAAATCAACAGCTTACTAAAAGAACGTTTGGAAGAAAAAGGGTTCCCAACAATTCAAGCAAGATTTGAGAAACCAAACAATTATAATTTTCAAATGTCAATAAGAAATAGAACAGTAGATTGATGCAACTGTCTCTTCAGTGTGTCATCAGACAAATCGAATTTATTGAAATTATATCCTAGGCCACATTTGCAGTTGTAACCATCCAAAACATGACAAAGGGCATTTACATACCCAATGAGGATCCAGAGTTCTTTCTGCATTCTGCTAGCATATCCATGTAAAACTGGCACTTGCTGATCTCATTTCCAAAGTTGTTAATGCACTGCAACCATTCAAACAAGAATCATGTCAAATAGAAAAAATCACAGTCAGAAACTCATTAAAGTGAGGGATACTTGATTTGAAACACAACACGGCAATTCTAACATAAAGATTTCACTTTAACATGACAAAACTCGGTGCTTGTACAACAGAAAAAATGTATGACAATATATAAAGGGAGCTCGATCCATTAGCAGGAAAAAATATGCTCTTCTAATAGACACACATTATGGCATTACTTAATTAAAACTCAGGATGATAAAACTATACAATGAATCCAATCCCACAAGGCTCAAAAAACAAAATATAGATGGTTGAATATATAATAATTTAAACATAAACTATTAAAAAAAATAAGATAGATTAACAGTCACAATAACAAAGGAAAAGCCATCATTCAAGTATCATAATCAATTTTACCTTCAACAGAACAGTGTCATATTATTTGCCCAATGCAAAATAGATAAAACAGATCTTTAAAAACATTGGTTGCTAAAACATAAATTGCTAAACCATTGGTGGAATTTTAGTGCCTTCATCTTTCTATGCGAATAACAGATCTTTAAAGGCTTGTCAATTGCGATTGGTATTTTATTATCAGACATATGATAGACATCTTTCTATCTAATTGTGCCTAAGCTTCACTTATGATACTACATGGCATTCTATGTAAACTAGCAGAAGTATAAGCCAGAAACTATTCATGATTTCAAATAAATGAAATTTTCACAAAATAACAGAACAATGTTAGTAACTTACATCCTGAAATGCCTTTGAATGCATATTGCATGCATCACCACCAAATGAGCTGGAAGTTGGTGCAGGGGCAGCAGCAGCAGCCTCAGAAACTACAGTTTCATGTTGAATGGTGCGAGGACCCATAACCGCATCCACAGCCCTGTGTGCCACTGCACTTCCAGTGCCAAATGCCATACCTGCAATAAAATAAAATAAAATAGAAATTTAGTATGGAGAAGAATAAAAAAAATTCCACTTATATGGTTCCATATGTCAAATGCAACATTTGATTTCCTTGACACACCTTGAGCTATGGTTGAACCAATGCCACTAAGGATACCACCACCACTCTGAACAGGAGCTGGAGGAGGAGCATGGTTGACTGAATCAAGAAATTAAAACGTTTATTAGAAAAATAGCATACACCACAATATCTTCTTGTTTGGAAAACAAAAAGTGTATGTTCGTAAAGCTTGATGTTTGGAAAATATTGGCCTGCTCATGTACTGCATTAATGCATACCTGGAGCAGGGCGAGCTGGTGCAGCTCGTGGAGCTGGACGAGCAGATCTTCCTGCAGTAAAGAACAATCCAATGGCGTCAAATAACTATAGCCAATCATAAGTTTAATCAAGATCTTAAACAAACAATTAACTATCTTAGGATTCATTTATACCAAACTAACAATCAAAACGATTAAAATGTATCAATATTAATTATGAGAACAATATTTTCACTAACAACAGTTACAGAGGTTTTATCAATTTCAATGTGACCCAGTCTAGCACGCAAGTGGGCAGAGCAGACTGTTTGTGTTACACCCTAGACTGTGTTACACTTAAGCGATTAATAACGAAAAATAAACCTCTCAGAAATAAGAAAGCAAATATATTTGCAGGCGAAACAACTAATCGAGAAAAAAAAAACATAATCAGAACACAATCCATAATTTCCCTTAATCTGGGGAGAGAAGCAGCTAAAATAACGACTATTCATGGATTAAAAATTGCACACATACAACAGAAAACGAAAAACATCACGAAATTTCATAGGCAAATTATCAAAAGCCGAAAGGAAAAAAAAAACCCTAGACTCATGGCGGCCGAAAATATGGAATGAAAATTAGGGGAATACTATTGAACTTTGGGAATCAAGCAGGAAAACAATAAAAGGAGATCTAAGATGGGAACGTTACCAGCAGAGCTACGGCGAGCCATGTATTGAAATTTTAGGGCAACAAAGGCAAAATGGTGCAAATGAGATTTTGAGGAGCGGAAGAAAACGAATGAATAATAAACGGTTACGGCGTGTGAATGGTCTATTTAAACCCTAAATACCTTGGAAATGGTCTACGAGAGACGTGTCGGGTTCCCATTGGTTTGTTTAATAATACGGATCTCGCTAGAACAGTCTGGAATTGAACTCGTCGTTTGTGTGGGTATCAAGCTAGGATTATATAATGTTATTTTTAAGGCTTAATTGCATTTTTTGTCCCCCTATTATAGGTGAAAATTGAAACTAGTTCTTCCATTTTGTTTGTCCCCAGTTTTAATCCCAAAACTGAATTTGAGGTCAAATCAGCATGAGATGTCATTTTTTTAATAATGTGTCAAGAAATAGCTGACGTGGCAGACGCTGACGTAGAATAAATTTATTATTATATTATTTTTGATTAAAAAATATACTTTTTATTTTTAAAAATCATTTTAATAATTTTTAAATATTTTAAAAAATCTAATTAAAATTATTAAAATAAAAATAAAAGAAAATGGAGAGGCCACACACAGCGGTGATGGTGTTTGAGCTCCTCTTTCCTTTATTTTTTTTATGTTTCTTCTTCTTTCTCACCCTATCCAACCCAGTAACAGTAACAAAAGGGGTGTTTTTGATGATGTGAGTTTAAGTTCGTTCAAAATAAAGGAAATGTGAATTTGACTTTATTATTTATCATGAACCATCTTCACACTGCTCAACGCCTAAAGCTTCATTCTTCATCTTGTTTCACTACACTTAGATTCTTCAAACACAAACACTAACCATGCGAACAATGTCAGAAGGAGAAGCACCTTTGGAGAGTAAAAATTGAAACTTCGATAAAACCCTTTTGTGGGTATCGCATGTAAGAAGCCATAGCTCTCTTTTGATGATGTTTTGCATGTCTGTATCAGTGAAACCGTGGGTTGTGAAGAAGTTGAGAACTGAATCGGGTTTTTGAGAGGAGTTGAAACGAACCTGTTTGGAAGCTTTGAGTGCTAATTCAGGTGAGAAGTTGAATTTGTTGATGAAGTAGGAAACGGCGAAGGAGTTTGGAGTTGTGGTGGTGGTGAGGAACTTGAGAGAAAATAGGAAGGGGAAATGGGAGAGTGTTTTGGAAATGGCGAAAGCATTGAGGGAGAGGGAGGATTTGAACATGGTAAATCCCTGTTTGTTTGTTTGTTAGGTTTAACCCAGTAACAGTAACAAAAGGGGTGGGGAGCTTGTTTCTTTGCTTTATTTGCTTTCTTGCATCGCGAGCTTGTTTTAGCAAGTATTTGCACGGCGGAAAAACACGAGTGGGGAATCGTTGCCATGGATGTTGACATATGAGGTTAGGTCATGGGGGGTATAAAGTGAGGTGATGGTGGTTTCTGTGGGGATTTGGGTGGAGAGGGAAAGATTTGGTGTGGATGGTCCAATTATTAATTTTATTTTAATAATTTTAATTAGATTTTTTAAAATATTTAACAATTATTAAAATGATTTTTAAAAATAAAAATTATATTTTTTAATAAAAAATAATATAATAATAAATTTATTCCACGCCAGCGTCTGCCACGTCAGCTATTTCTTGACACGTCATTAAAAAAATGACACCTCATGCTGATTTGGCCTCAAATTCAGTTTGGGGGACTAAAACTGGGGACAAACAAAATGGAGGGACTACTTTCAATTTTCACCTATAATAGGAGGACCAAAAGTGCAATTAAGCCTATTTTTAATTATTTAGTATTTAGTTATAAAAAAAATGTCTTTTGTTTATCGTTAAATATGAAGTTTATTTTATTTATAATTTTTTTATGATTTGTTGCAGTTTGCTGATTATGAAATTTATTTTATTTTATTTTTATTTTTGGAATGTTGTTCAATATTTATTAATTATAATTTTATTAATATTTTTATTTTTATTATTTTATTAGTTTTTTATATAAAAACATAGTTAAGTTTATTTAAAATATATAATTTAAATATTTTAATATTAAATATATTTTCAAAATACGTTGTAGGTCAAATTCATACTTAAAAAATTAACTATATACAATATTTATGACTTTCAAAATTTAGCATAATGAGTCATATTCTCACCTTTATTTGTCATTTATGATTTTATTTGTTAACTTATCTTATCCTATTTGAATTAGGATTGATTTAACTAGACTCACACAACATCGATCGTCTAATCAAAATTGATTTATTTATTGTTTTTTTAAATTATTTTATAAGAAATTCCGATTAAAAATGTAAGTCATTTAACCTTCATCAAATAACTTAGATTTAGTAATTGTGTGTTGTCCTAAAGATTGTAATTGTCAATAATTAAATA
>JBBPBT010000036.1:620473-637898 GCA_037974875.1 Cicer bijugum
TGTTAACCTTTTTAATAATTTAAACATACATCAAATTTTAGCATATTTATTCGTATTATTGTAAATTATCATTTAAATAAGGTTATATCTCGTATAAAACCATATGTACTAAAATATCAAATCAGATCTAAAAAATAAATGTGATGTCATTGACTTTTTACCTTGTTATACGAGTCAAATTACTTATTTAACAAACACATAATGTAAAATAAATTTTTAAGTAAATTAAAATGTTATAACATACTTTCAAAAATATCATATTAAATTTTAAAATGCTTATACAGATGTCACATTTAGACCATAATGTTTTTTAACATGACTGCCTATTTTATTCAAGATTTAACTCAACATAGCTTATTTCCTCTTTTACTCCTAATTTTTGTTAAAAAAACGTGCTGGTGCTTTTATAAGTATGATTAGACGAATTGTTTCATAAAAAAAGATTACTTGAGGAATTGCAGTATTCAACTTTATTTGAAGAAAAAAGGATTTGAATACGACAAATATTTGTTTAATACTTAACTTGAAAAGTGTAGAACTGGACAGAAAACAGACCATGGTACAAAAAGTAGTCAATAGCTAACTACATAATATACAACTATTTTCACTTATTTATTATATGTTCCCTCTCTCAAATACTTAACCCAAAATTTGGTTATTTGATAACGATTAATAAGACCACCCATTTCACAAAGCGAAGTCTGCCACTGGCGAATAAATCAATAATGAAAAAAATTGCAACCTCATAGAGCACAGCCTGGAAAGTTCCTATGAACAATATCTGACTAACAAAAAAAATGGTAATGATATTATACATGAATGTAATGAAGAATGTCGGAGATCAACCGCTCCTGTTATTCGTTCTGCCAACGCTATATCAGAAGAGAAGGGAAATTGGATAAAGAAAACACCAACCAACACTCCGCACCATTTCAGTTGGAAATAGTAATTAAAAGAGTCCAGCTCCAGGACCCCAAAAATTGCAGAAGTGCAAACGTATAAATGAAATACTAGGTTTTAGTCAATTCCCTCAGCCAACAAGCATGACCAGCTAGCTAATTTGTCAGCCATGGGATCAAAACCTGACAAGTATAGCCCTCAACTTCCATTTGAAACTTCACAAGCATGCAAAAGTTATTTAAGCCCCCCAGAATGTGAATACTTCTTATGCACTAGGTTCTTGGGAGAACACGCAAACTTCTTAGACATTGTCTCCCGAACTGCTAGTAGAATACATAGAAGACGTTGGTAATCCACGAATTTTAGGCAAGCCAGTTGTTTCAGGTGAACCGTGTCCCCATTCAACTGTTTCAGCTTCAAGAGGTAGTTCGTCCAAGTCCTACCAAGATGAAATACAGACATCAAAGACCAACCATATTTTGAAATCAAGGTGATTATGCAGAAAAGCTCACAGATTTCAAGAGCATATAAATATCTTGGAAAATATATATACATCAGCAAGTCATGAGAAGAAAGTGATTCAGAAACAGTAACAGGTTAACTGCACTCATGTAGACTAGTGAGGCATCATGTTGCAAACCTTGAGGTCACAGCTTAATTAATCACAGAAACCAAGGTTTCAATAATAATCCCACACTAACAAGTGACCATTATTATGAGTGTTTACCATGTTAGAACCAAGTATCAGAAGTCAACAAGAGAAACCAAGGAGAACCAACAATGTGTTAAAAATAAAATATTAATTCCACTGAATATAGATAAGCAGACTAAATGAGAGCTTTGACATAATAGTGTCTGTGTTGTTACTGTGTGATCCTAAGGTCACAGGTTGGTGTCATGGATTCGCCATCTTACAAATATAAGATAAGGTTACCTATTATAAATCCACACAATGATGCCAAGCCATTCCTGGACCCAGGACACAGCATAGCTTTATAATACCCGTTTCATTTTATAGGTGTTGGTTTAAAGTGAGCAGATCAACGTTAATAACAAAGATAACGACCTCTCCGCAAAAAACCAAAGACATTCTTTTAAAGGAGGCCAAAACATTTTCATATAAAATAATACAGAACTTCAGTTAGATAGTGCAGACTGAAGTGAAGTGTTAAAATAATCTCACCCTAAAAGCTTGTTGATAAGCTCGGAGCAGTTCTCGACAGCGTTTTCTTTTAACAGCTACCTCATTAGGTTCTTGCAACATCTCTTCAAACAGATCGTCTCTGGTTTTTAAAGTGACATACAGGGCACAATCAGTAAGCAACATCAGAAAAATTATATAAACCCCAAAGAAAATGTGAATCACGGGTTACCTGTATAGATTTGCGATGAAGACATTGTGCAGCTCTCTCTTTGTGTTATTTACC
Source organism: Cicer bijugum (assembly GCA_037974875.1). NCBI lineage: Eukaryota > Viridiplantae > Streptophyta > Magnoliopsida > Fabales > Fabaceae > Cicer > Cicer bijugum. The sequence goes on from JBBPBT010000036.1 coordinate 622,801, forward strand.
TAGTTATAGATTGCATGGAAGGTAAGTTCAAATACTCGAGTTCATACTAAAATGTGATGAATGTAAGCTGTTGGAATATTTGGGAAATATCTCATAACTTCATCATTATATCTTAACATATTTTAGAGATCTCTTAAGACTTGTTTCCATCTTTCCTATATTTCCTGAATTGCTTCCTTATTTAATAAAGACTGCCCATTGGGAATCTAGTTATAAAATAAATAAGGATAAGGATTGGTGCATTGTCATTTGTAACAAAATATCACACACCATATATCAATATTATATTCTGTTATCCAGATAAATTTTCTTACCCTTCTTTTTTACTTAAATCATGTAATCTATAAAATTTCAATAATAACAAAATACATACCACAGCCTACAAAAAACCTATCCAAATTATCAATGATAGAGCTCACAAATCAAGGACAGACATTGAAACTACTGATATCACTTCTAACCACACATTGAACAGAAGCACCTGGTGGATTAGCACCAAATATTGCATTAGATCTGGTGTATAGCCATATCAGATTGCAAACATACAGAGGACCATAAGATTTTTGAATAAAGCATCACATCACTTGTTTTAAATTTATCACTGAAATATTTAAATATAATAAAAAAATGCACAAGACCTAAAAGAAAGAAAGATACCAAGAAGTGCATAATCGCCTTAGGAATAAGGTCCTCAACATTTTTTCTGACAATCTCGTAATATGATCTCAAAAGCAACTTTGTTACTGCAATTTCAACAGCTAATGTCTCTGAACTTCTCTCAGATGGCCTCAAGACTTGAGGGGGCTACAAAACCAAAAGCACATTAAATACACATATGGGCAAACACACACACATACAACCATGAAACAAATTGTCGATACTGATGATAGTTAATTATAATATAATATATACACCTCTCTTAAATGAATTGTAGAGAATGACTGCAAACTTTGAACTGGATCATTATGAGGTTTACTAGTTGTATCCTCCTTCACAGAGACACGGTTATCACCTCCACCGAAAATGGATGAGATCCCCCAACTAGATCCACCAGTGGTTCCTGTGGGCAAACAAACATCAAGCCACCAAAAAAATTATAACTTACAATAAGACTGATGCTTGTTGGTACATCGAAGACGGTCATCGAAGAAAAAAAACATAAAGGTGCAAAATTAAATGCATAAAAAGTACAATACAACATGCCTCAGAAAATTCAAACAATATAAAGAATTTTTTTACCTGAATGTACTACTTTATCAGCATCTGATGCAGCACGGACACCCTGTTAGTTTAAAGCATATCATAAGAATCAACAAATCAGAACAAGAACTATCCAACAAAAAAAACAAATCAGAACAAGATAATATAGTATCCCATATATTGACTGGATACAGCGTAAGCAAAACATCCAGTTAACTAAACAGAATGAAATTACATGATCAGCCATTACTCCATTTGAATGTCTTGCAAGAATAGATCGAGACTTCCCACTTCTTTCAGAAGCTGGTGCCCTATCAGACTCCAAAGCATCCTTTTGGAAATTAATGATTGATAGGAAAACACAAATTAGTTTCCACAGCTAGTATGAAAAGCAGAATATGATTGGACAGGAGCCCACATAACGTGTACCTTCACTTTAGAAACTGGCAGAGAAACTGGAGAAGACTTAGTCTGTTGCACTGCAGCTTCTAATGCTTTACTTCCACCAATAAAATTTGGGTGGGAAGTGTTTATGTAATCCATCTACAAAATACGGTAGTTTAACTGAGAAATTGAGGATAAGGAATAATATGTGGCATGACAATGGTTTTCTACTAGATTCCCTATAAAGAACAGCGTTCATAAATATTTTAACAGTATACAAAGCGATCGTTAGCCAAGAACGATCATTAAGCAAGAGGTAGGTAAAATGCATTTTCAGTTTAAATTTCTGCAACCCCAAATCAAATGGGTTAAATGCTGAAGATATATTCTATGAAATGAAGGCATTGTATATCAAACAATAGCTATCACACTCAAACCAGTGTTGTGAATCTCAAATATGAGCGCAAGACGGCCACCCCAAAATTGCGATAACAGAATGGAGGGAATAACTCGTTATAAACATTATATTTTACCAATCCAAAAGTTTAATATTCTCATATTATATTAATGATCAAACATATAATTTCATTTAAATTGGACATTTGCCGCTATGTAATCTTAAAATCAATATTTACATTTTTAAGAAGTTTATAGAATTAATATATTCAATAAGAACTCTTAATTTGAAGGCTGGATAATAAAATTTAATAGTTAAGAGAGTTATTAACCCTATATGAATGAACTTGGAGTGACTTGATTCCTCCTATATGAATGCAAAAGAAATAGACAGAAGTGGACAAAAGATAAAAAACATAGAAGGGGACAAGAGACTGATTTCTATCCTGCTGGACAGTGGACATAAAAGGAAAGAGACTATCACACAGGAGGAAGAGAAAACAGAACAAGAAGACTGGGTTTGCTGGAAAGTGAGAGGGAAAAAACATTTGAACAGAAAAAAGAGCATGAATTAAGAAGAAAAAAAAAGGAAAAGGAAAAAAATAATTGAACATAAATTTACTTTTTCAGAAAGAACAGAACACAAAAAGAGAAGAAAAAAGAAAGACAAACATGTGGAAGGAGACCTACAAGGATCAACCCAAAGGATTTTGTTCCTTTATTTTGAGAATATTTTGATTAATAATTTAGCATCTTATTTCAAATTAGAATTAGATTTGAATTAATTAGGATTTTATTCATATCAAAAGAGAGGTTCTATTTGGTTCTTTGAGATTTATCGGTTTGTTTGTGGCAATCAAAACTGCCTTATCAACCAAAACATCCATATCCAGATGTGGCATATTCACTACCAAAGCTTCATCGTGGGAGGTGGGTCACTGTGGATGTGGCTCTTGCTCCATGTGAAGCAATGGGTCGTGTTCGACCATAGCATTCAATTCTCCATCGTTGACATTAAATTGTGGTCTCCTCCTTCACAACTCAGGATTTGGTCCCAATGGCTCCCAATTTCCATATCATTTGGTACCATAGCCAGTAAACATATGAAAAACAAAGCAATAGAGGGACTCATTGTTATAATGTTGCGTGAAAAAAGTATTAAGAAACCAAAAAGTTGGGATCAATCGAAGTGTGAGGATAAGAGTATTGGGCCTTGGCCCAATAGATAGGTTGATTAGATAGGATACTAGATATTGGGCCTTGGCCCAATAGATAGGTTGATTAGAGAATAAGAGTTGGTATATTCACTGATTTTATGGATTTCTGTTACAGATTTCTGTTATAAAAGAGAGGGAAGGGTAGTTAAAAAGGGATTGAGAAAAATATTGTTAGGCAGTTAGGAGAGTCTCTCAGGATTAGGAGCAGATTATGTACTGGTAGGAGTTCTTGGAACTCTGGTTGTTTTCTTTTTCTTGCTGATTTCACCATTGTAAAGCTTGTTGCTCATCACTTTCATGCAATAGAATTCCATTAACATTCTGTAAAGTTTGGTTTCTATCATTGGTCCGACCTGTCGGATTATCGAGAAGAGCTAGCAAAATCGAATGCCACCAGAAATGTCAAAGCTTTGGAGATACGGTGCACCAAACCTTGGAGGAATTTCGTCAAACTATCTTGACGGAGTTTGCAAAATTGTTGAATCGGCCTTCAAAGGAGATACCACACTCATATGTTGGTGATGAAGTTGTGATAGAATACAAAATGGCGGTGAAGAAGGTGGAGCTGCCGTCGTTTGACGGAGATGATCCAATTGGATGGATCACATGCGCAGAAATGTATTTTGACGTATAGGAGACAACAAAAGAGGTGAAGGTTCGTTTGGCTAAGATTAGCATGGAAGGAGCAACGATTCACTGGTACAACTTGCTGCGTGAAATCGAGGATGAATTGGCATTGGAGAAACTGAAGCAAGCTTTGATAGAGAGATATGGTGGGAGGCAAACTGATAACCCCTTCGAAGAATTGAAGGATTTGCAGCAAATTGGCGATGTTGATGAGTACATCACCGCATTTGAATACACTTCTTCGAAAGTGAAAAGGTTACCAAAGGAGCAGTACTTTGGGTATTTGTAGGGAGGACTCAAGTCGGAGCTCCGATTGAGAGTGAAGACGTTCAGCCCTCAAACTAAACTACAGGCAATGAAGGTTGCGTGGGACGATTACGGCAAGAGGAGGAGGAAACCAGTCAAATAATTGGAAGAGGGGTGGATCTGACCGAAATGGGTCAAATGGTTATGGTTCTGGGCCCAATAAGAAAAGTGACTCTAGGTCTAATTATAACTCGAGTCCATATCAAAATGTAAACGAGTCGAATGTCAGAGTGGGTCAAATCAAACCAGGTTCTACAATTTCGAATAGAGGAACGAAGCATCTTCCCTACTCGGAACTGATGGATTGCAAGGCACATGGGCTCTGTTTTTTATGTGGGGAACGATGAAACGATCAATGACGTCAGCGAAGTATAGCAATCGAGTTGATGAAAGATGAGAGGGAAACACCATTAGAGTGCCATTCTTTGAAGCTGTGCGAAGTGGAAAATGGGAATAATGTCAAGAAACCTCTCCCAACTATCTTGCGTTTGTAGGGAATGGTGAAGGGGGAATGCATAATGATAATGGTAGATGTTGAAGTTGATGTTGTGGGATTTTAGAGAAAAGTAGAAGAGAAAATAATAAGGATTTGAATACTATAGATAATAGCTTTATGTTAACTTGATTACAAAAGACTCAATCCTAATCTCTATTTATAGGGAAAACATAGATTCAATCATAAATCAGGAATAAATCATAATAATAATGACGAATATTCTAAGATATCTCCATGATTATAAATCGATCCTAGAAAATAACTCAAGATACTCTAATATAATATAATAGATATTATAAGATATTTTCTAATATTCTAACACTCCCCCTCAAGCTAAAGTTTAGTAAGCTTTAGCATGCTACAAGAAAACAATGTTTTGTTCCACAAAATAATAAAAAAGATGGAAAAGCAACCCAGTGATGCATGTAATGTGAAGTCGAAGAGAAGTGCTATAAATATAGCCTAGCCAGATAGTTTGACAGATCATCAGCCTGAAAGAAATTCATGGCAGACAATTGAACAAAGCAAGCTACGTTCTTCTAAAAAATGCATTTGGAAGCTTCAAACCAATAACAACGGAGACTCAAAATATTAAACTTTAATTTGCTTCAAGGAAAGAGAGGCATGCTTCAGGTAGAGAAAGGCAACGTCAGTACATCTGTGACAAAGATGAGGCCAATGTATCTGGGACAAATTGCCAAGATAAAGTGAGTCATGAAAATAAAAAACATCGTCAAAATAACAATCAATGGAGGAAGAAGTCATCACTAATATGATTCATATGTGGGAAAAAAGACACCACCAGAATAATCGTAGGTGGGAATAAAAGCCACCGTTATAATCTATTAGTAAGAACTAAATTGCATAACAAGCACCAAAGAAAAAGCAGCGCAACTCTAACGAAATGAAGCCATGATCAATAAACAGAGCAAGAAAGCGCGTCCAAAACAGGAGAGATAACGGTTGTTTGAACCAAGACGCATATTTTCATTGATCAAATTTCAAACCAAGAAAGGTTGCATCCTAAACAATTGTTCAACCGAGGCAAGACAAACCGAGAAAGTTCACGTTGTAAACGATTGTCAAACCAGATACCTCTGACCTCCTCTACAAGTGGACTTATCAATTGCATTAACCATATAGCCTTCAGATATGGTATGACAACATCATAGTATTTTTTAAAATGATCATGAGATGAATCAACAATTGATGTCAAAGAGTTAAAGCTCCCTTTTGCACCATTTGTTTACCATTTTGAAGAAGTACAAGCAGTTTGCAAACTATTCCATCCAAGTATGGTGTTAAAATATCATGTGTGAAATTCTCGCTGAAGTTGAGCGAGCTGAAGCAACATGAGGATTCTGAAAATCATCCATCGCAGCAGCTAGGGCTAGAAAAAAACCCTGATGATATTGAACTTGCAAATATGGACCCAAATCAGTAGACAATTGCCCACCAATTGCATTAAAGCTGCCCACTTACATGAGGATGCTGATCAGGAGACGAATTCAATACCATAGCCACCACTTGCTCCAAATTCTTTATCATGACCTTCGAGCATCCTTCAGCTATCTGAGCAAGTGCAATTAATGCAGCAAGACGTTTTTGCCACTCAGGTGCAGCCAAATATGCAAGTAATTGTTCAAAAGCAACAGCAACAATCGAATTTCCTCCCAAAGATATAGATACCTATCCAAATATTCCTGTCCAACACTATAATTGCTAGTTTCACCAGCATCTTCATCCTCAGTCTCCGCAGTGTGCCCAGCTGGGTCATCCTCAATATCCAAAAGCATTTTCATAAGAATCGCAAACAACCTGCTAGTAAACTGCGCCATCTTCCTCGCCATACCAAGAGCACACTCCCTCGCTTCAACGAGAGTTATCACAACTACTCAAAGGGTTGTTTTTTCGCAACAGCCTTCAGTGCCCCAGCCTCAATTAGTTTAAAGTGATCATCATTCAATCCCGAGTCGCCACAAAAAAACATCAGAATAGAATCCCTCTCCTCTTGTAGTACACAGCCCAATACAAATCTTGCATCCATACTCCGTCTCATGTGACTGGCCAAGAATGTGAGCAATAGAATACCAAAAAGTGTCATGTCCTTCATCATCATCATACCTAAAGATCTGAAGTTGAGAATCCTCTTTAAGAGGACGAGTCATATCCCAGAGAACACAATTAACCTTAGCAATAAGAGCAGTATTGGCCAAATTCTTTGAGATTTCACGAGCAACGTCCAAATGAGTAGTTTGCCATTTTTTTCCTTCCTTAGTTAGATCTGTATATGGAGAAAGCAGGCATATCTGCTGCTCCTCCTGAATACATTCGAAGATACGGACGCACTTAGGGAATGAGGCGGCTAGGTAGGGTTCATCCTTTGCGTGAAAAACCATGGCGACGGCGGTGGTGGATGAATACAAATAGAAACGAGCAGTGGCGGCGGAGGAAGATGAATAGAAACGCTTAGTGATTTTTTTGAAGGAGCGAAGTCGAAGGTGGTCGTTTGCCGGAAAAGTCGCCGGAAACAGTGACGGTGGCAGTAACGAACTGAACGGAAACGTAAACTAGTGTCGTTTGAGAGAAAAAAAATATCACATTAGAAAAGAAAAACTATAATTATATTCTCTAACTGTTGGGAACTTAGAAGCGGAACAACGGCAAATTGTTCAAGGAGGATCGAAATAATAAAGATTTGAATACTATTGATAATAGCTTTATGTTAACTTGAATACAAAAGACTCAATCATAATCTCTATTTATAGAAAAACATAGACTCAATCATAAATCAAGAATAAATCATAATAATAATGACGGATATTCTAAGGTATCTCTATGATTATAAATTGATCCTAGGAAATAACTCAAGATACTCTAATATAATATAATAGATATTATAATATATTTTCTAATAACCTAACGGTAGACATTGGTGCTAGTCACAATTTTGTGACCCCTCAATTGGCAGCATTTCTGAACTTACAGTAGAACGAATCGAGGCCAGAGATGTGATATTTGGGAACGACACCGGTGTGACTACGACAGAGAAGTGTGGAAGGTTTGACATTCATTTTGGAAAGTTTAACACTATGGTGGAGGCTTACATATTGGAATTGGAAGAGGTAGTTATGATTTTGGGAGTGGCTTGGCTACACAAGCTTGGTAAGGTGATGTTTGATTGGGAGGAAATGGCCATTTGTTTTAACTGGAAGGGGGACACTGAAATTACAGTGTCAAATTCCTAAGGACAAGGGAAGGGAACAGGAGAGGAGACTTACTATTGGTGCTATGAACATGGTAACGGCCAAGGAAAATCACCAAGTGGGAAGGAAATAAGGAAATCATTAGTTGGGAACCTGGAGCATGACTGAAGAATCAGTGCCCATATGCGAGCCTTGAGGACACTTCTTATTCTGAAGAGGGAGGTAATGATAGGACACCAGATATTGGGTCTTGGCCTAATAGATAGGTTGATTAGAGAATAAGAGTTAGTATATTCACTGATTTTATGGAATTCTGTTACAAATTTATGTTATAAAACAGAGGGAAGGGTAGTTAGAAAAGGGATTGAGAAAAATATTGTTAGGCAGTTAGGAGAGTCTCTGGTTGTTTTCTTTTTCTTGGTTATTTTCTTGAGGGAAGGGTTGTTTTCTTAGTTAGAAAAGGGATTGAGAAAAATATTCTGTTACAGATTATGCTTTGGTAGGAGTTCTTGGAACTCTAGTTTTTTCTTTTTCTTGGTTATTTCACCATTGTAGAGCTTGCTGCTCATCAATTTCATTCAATAGAATTCCACTTTCATTCTGTAAAGTCTGGTTTCTATCATATTATGAAGAGAAAAACTTCTCATAAGTTCCACTCCTTGCACAAACTTTCAATATCAGTTGAGACAAATCACGGTAGTCAATAGAGCAATATAGTTGTGGAGTCGCATGGAGCAACCTCAGACCACCACAATGCTACCATCATGGAGCATTTATCTGTCGCCATCAATCACAGCCACTGTTTTCCACAGAGCTACACCATATAGATGAAAATCACAAAGAGTGACCTGTGTGACCCATAGCCCGCTTACGTCATTTTCGGCCAACATACTCTTTTGGATAGAACAACTACTCTTCAGAATCCAGGTATATCTATTGCCTTTCTTCCCTTTCAAACTTCTGTATTTGTCACAATAAAGGTATAGCTAATAGCACACTTCACTTTTCTCATTACTATCCCCTTAGCACACTTCACTTTTCTCATTACTATCCCCTTAACTTGTTTCTGTTTTCCCCGCCCTTATTACATCATTAGTTTACTTCATTTTCTATATTCTTCCTATTCTATGTTAGCTTCCTTAATAATATACCTTATACTGACAATGATGATGCATTTAGATTATGACTGGTTAACGTTTGATATTTGTCTTTTCTAAGCCTTCTTATATGCATATCATAAATACTGATCTCATATGGCATGGCGGACATCCCATTATCCCTGCCCACCTAGTGTCTTTGGGATTAGCTGTTCTTCTTCTTGATTTGGGATAGATAACCACGACATTTATCACTATTTTGGGCATCTACTACTAACATGAAGATTGCAGAAGAAGAGGGGAACATATACATTTACATAATGAAACAAAATTCTGGCATACCTCCATTTCTATTATGTGTGTGATCATATTCTCTGAGGGTTCAAGGCCTTCTCGTAAAAAGTTCCCAATAACTTCATCCATGCGCTTTCTCAAGAAAGGGAACCGCTGCATTTCAGTCACCATACACCGGTGGCTGATCTGAAAATAATATATGTTATATCTGGCACACATTTGCGTGGAACTGAAAATGAAGTGAGGAAGAAGAGATGACAAACTATAAACCCGTACCTTCATTAACTCATCATATATAAACCTGGCACATTGAAGACTTGGATCCAACAGGCGGGATATTTGCCGTCGCACAAGGACTTCAAATGGAACCTAATTACATGGAAATAATTGATACATAGGTTCTTCAGTTGAGGAAAAATCCATACTCAATAGGATACCAGAGAAGAATGTGTTCAATGAAGAAAACTTAAAACTACATATGAGGACAACAGGACCTACGTCTGGAACAAACAGTGCTGCTTTGGGTCCAGTTGCATTCTGTATGGCTGTACGAATATCATCATCAGTCAAGTCTTCACAGGGATCCACTTCCTGTAAGATACATTAAGTTGCATTATATAATAGAACTCGTGAACTAGTTCTGAAGAAATGAACAGAGAGACACAATCATTGGATCACATGAAATTCAACATAACTTAACTGTTGCCTAAAAATCTACACAATATAACTACGCCCATATAAAATTACTTATGTTTTTCCTTTTCCCTTTAGGCTATTCAATTTGATACCATATATGCAACATAGTTTGCTTGGAACATAAAAACAAGTTAAAATTAAGCATTTTGTTCAACATTTACAAAATCAAGATGGGTATGTGACTTGCAACAAAAAGACTTACTAGAAAATTAAACATTTGATTGTTTATACTTGATATGACCATTGACAAGCAAAGATTAAATAGTACATGAATGATGTATGAATAATGAGAGGAGAATGAGTTAACAGGCATCTATCAATTAAATAGGATAGATGGATGAGATGAACACCCATTACAACAAATAGATGTGGGCCAGACAGGTCGATCTTTAGTTAATAAACTACGCATGGATTAATGGCTTAATTATAACTATACTCATTTTCTGTCCCTAATTTCGACATCTTATGATAGTACCTGTATATTTTCGAACACCATCATATATAAAAGACAAATTTCATACCTCTAAACTCCTCACAAATATGGATTGAAAAATGTAATTAATCCGTGCTCCACCAGATAGTTCAGATGTAGACATCGCCTCATTCTTTCCCTCGACCATGGAGGAGAACGCTTTTTTCAACAAGAAAAAAGAAAGTGTTACTGACTTTTGGAGGTCGTTATAAGTGGAATAGCAGTTCACAAATGTGATAAGAAATGGTATGAGATTGCAAATGAAAACCATAAAAGCTGAAGAGAAGATTAGAAATCAGATGGTAGAGATAGTTAAATACCGTCACAGTATTTTGAAAGAATATTCAGGACAAGAGCACCCTGTCCAGCCTGTATGACATGAAGAATCATTTAAGGTAAAATAAGGCACATGGTCGGTCAAAACAGAAAACATGTTGGCTTTATATTACAACAAGGATAATCATTGTACAGTATTATTTACAGATGTAAACCGGAAGCATCAAAATATTAACACATGCCTTGGACTCTGTGATTTCACCATAGCTTGCATGTTCTTTAGCAAGAGTGACTAGTGAAGTGCTTATACGTGCTTTCAGCCCTGGTAGCACAGCCTTGATGTGTTGTGCAAGAATCTGCAAGAGATGAACAGGCAAATGTGGATATGAAATGCCAAGTCCAGAAACTGGAATCATCTACGAATTTAAAATGGTTTGATCTTTTGGCCAATTTCTAAGAATTTAATGTTTTTTAATAGTATATGTAAGCAGAACGTGTAATTAAGGCCAGCATTAAAGAAAATAAATAACAAAAACTAATTGGAGTTTTCAACATTGCAAAGCCTACCTTATTCAACTTCTTTGCCAATTGAGGAACGCCACAACTATCAGCTAGACCACTATATATCTTGAATTGCACAGAAAAAAAATCAGTATATAGAAGTGACATGTATCTAATATTACTAATTACTAAGCAATGGTGCATCCTTACAGGATGACTGCGGAAAAATTTCTCTTCAGCAATAAGAGCCTCCTTTATAGTCCTGTTCACCAGAATATCCTGATTTGATATGAAAACAGCAACTGAATTTCAGTATTACATGTTGACTTAGACACTAATCAAGCAATTTACACAAGTGCATATTTGTTTGTGTTGATTAGGGATGGGAATAGGCTGGGACAAACTAGGCTTTGCGTCTGGCCTGTCAAAAAATTCAAGGCCTAAGCCTGACTTGCCATAGACTTACTTTTTAGGCCTAAGTCTGGCCTTGATAGAAGTCTGGTATGGCTTGTTAGGCTACTTAAAAGTCTATTTTATTTTAACATTTTTGAACAAATAATCAAACATATCTATAAATAGATTTAACATGAAATTAAGTTCTATTTTGATATTTAACATCCTATTTTGAATAATATGACTTTATATACATCTTACTTAAATTATATTTTATAATAATATAATTAAATATGTCAAAAATTAAATAACGCTAATATGCGTAAATTAATAACAGTTGAACATATATAACAAAAAGATCGTCTTAAAAGGCTTAAAAGACATTTTTAACTAAATAGGCTTTTTTAGAAGCATTGACTTTAACTGTTAATAAAAAAAAGTCTGGTCTGACATAGGCTAGGCCGTAGGCCCCTGTCGGCTGTCCTGTCCTATTCCCATCCCTATTGTCGATTGAATATTTTCTTTATGTGCATGCATTTATTATTTGCTACCAACACATGCAAAGGCTAAATGTTCCCAGTCACACACTCTTCAATTCATTACAGCAGGATAGAATAGAACACATTACCTCCTGGCTTCGATTTACAACACCGACATAACCAAGTCGGAGGGGAATAATCTTTCCCAATAACAGATTACGAGCATCCGTACCTCTGTCCATGATATCCAACTACAAGACAAGACAAAGCAATACCATTCTGAAACTCGTCAGAACAAGCAAATAGCAAAACAAAATTCACAAATTACATTTGAATGTCAGAGAGAAAATATACTAAACCTTGGTTATGACACCTATAGTTCTATGACCTGCAATAAACGTAAAAAATAAAATCAGAAACCGATAACATATATTTGAAAAGATTAAATTGTTCAAGTACAAAAAGAATCAGAATGTTGTTACCATCAGGATCAGCATTTCCGGCCATTTGAAGTGCATCGGAGTTTGCCAAATCTGAATTAGCGGGCGTGACGGCGAGAATGAGACAAGTGGGAACTTTGATGTAAGACATGATCATGGTTCTAATACGAGCTTCAATATCTGAAGGTTGATCACCGACGGGAACTTTGGTAATTCCAGGAAGATCGACAAGAGTAATATCAAGAACATTAGGCGAAAAGATCTTGAGACGAATTTGTTTATCGGAAACACCTTTGTTCCCTCCAGCTTCTCTATCAGTTTCAGCCTATAAAAGCATCGCCTAATCGACATCAAATTCAATTCGATTAAACTGAACTAGTGTTCTTTGAAATTGAAGAGGTGGAAAGAACAAACCTGAATTTCGGCACGGATTTGGGAGAAATCATAGAATGTACGGCCAGGTAAGTGAAGAAACTCGGCGGATTCGGATTGGGAGGGTGGAGTGTGAACGAGTTGAAGGACGAGTGGTCTTCTTGTGCAGATTTCATTGCCACGTGGGAGGAAGTCACGGCCGACGAGGGCTTCGAGGACGCTAGACTTGCCGCTACTTTGGCTGCCGACAACCGCTACTTGAGGGAGGTCGATGGTGGATTGGCTTCCTACGCGGCTGAAAATGTCTTGAAGCTTGTTGACTAATGAGATTACGGAGGAACCTAGCGGGGCGCCTTCATTCGCCACCGCCATCGTTTGATTAGGGTTTTAGCTAATCTTGTTACTTATTATCTGAGCTGAACTCAATGCGTGATTGTTCTTCTTCGCCTTCTTGTATTGTGCCGCTTTTCAAAAACTACTTTCAGTTCCTATCAGAAATGGAACCCATTTTTGAATGATGATGGAAAGGGAGATAACTTCGTGAGTTTCGACTTTTCAATAATTCTTCATTCACCTCTATTCGGAAATTGATTTTTCAATAATTATTGTTTAAGATTGTTTTATTTTTCAATCCTTTATATTTTCAATATTGTTTCCCACACCCCTCATATTTCTTCCCACACCCCTAATTTTTTTTTTAAACCCAATATATCTAAAATGCTCTTCCCTCTTTATTCAATTAAAACACTATTGAAACACCTTCTTCAACCTTCATATTCACTAACTTCCATATTCAAACTTCTTCATTATTCCTATTTTTCATCATTCTCATCATTCACGTGAATCTAAACAAGCAGGTAAGTATTTCACGTACCTTCACGTGAACTGAATTCACGTAGCTAATAAGATGGAGTTTGTGTGATTTTATAAAATACGTGAAATGAGATTACGTATGCATACGTGAACCCAATTCACGTAACACACAAGTGAATTGAATTCACGTGTACATACGTGAACTCAGTTCACGTAGAAGGAAGGAAAATGTACATTTTACACGTACGTACGCATTGTAAGTTCACGTAGGCCATTTTAAACATGCCATTTTTTGAATTTTTTTTAGGGTTTAGGAATGATTATATTAATGTAATTTATTGGATGCAGTTAAATGGATGAAGGGGGTTACATTATATTAATGTAATTTATTGGATGCAGTTAAATGTAATTTATTAATGTAATTTATTGAATGCAGTTAAACGTACGTGAACTCCATGACCATTCTACGTGAACTCAGTTCACGTACGTGAACTCCAATCCCATAAATCCTTCCTACGTGAACTCAGTTCATGCCCACATACGTGAAATGAGTTCACGTATTGAATCTCAGTTCACACGTACATCATCAAGTTCATTAAACCCACAAAACTCTAAACCCAGAAAATCCATAAACCCATAAAACCCAGAAAACAATCATCAACCCAGACTGTGTTGAAGAAGCTTAAAAATGAAAATGATGAACCAAAAATGAAAATGATGAAGGTTAACCCAAAAACAAAAATGGTGTTGCTCAAAAACCAAAAATGAAAATGATGAACCCATAATTTCTTGAAGAAGCTTAACCCAAAAACCAAAAACAACAATGGCTTACTCAAGATGATGTTGAATGTGTTGAAGGTTGAAGAAGGTTTAGTGAAGGTTAAGGTTAGGTTTAGTGAAGATGAAGGTTAGGTTGAAGGTTGAAGAAGGTTGAAAAGTGTTTTAATTGAATAAAGAGTGAAGGGCATTTTGGGTATTTTAGGTTTAAAATTTTTTTAGGGGTGTGGGAAGTAATATGAGGGGTGTGGGAAGCAATATTGTTATATTTTTTATGTTGTTTACCACTCTTTTATAATCATAATAATAATAATAATAATAATAATAATAATAATAATAATAAATACTCTTATTTAAATTTAAAGGATGTATTGGATTTAAATTTTAAAAAATCATTTTCAAAAGTAAAAAATTTAAAATTTAAAATTATTTTATATAAATTGATGTGTTGATTTTGAAAGAATAAATTTTTTTTACAAAAGTTTACAATCAAAATTTTAAAATACTCTTTAATGGATTCATAATACAAGATTTTGAAATATTTTATAAATTTATAAAATTAAACGATAAAATATAATAAATATATTATAAAATTTGAATAAATGAGAACAAAATTAATATAGTTGTTAAAAAATTTCAACAAGGAAATAGTTTAT
>JBBPBT010000036.1:666899-696825 GCA_037974875.1 Cicer bijugum
TTTTTATAATGATGCATCTAGTCTTAAAATTATAAATTTTTATAAGATATTTATAATATTCCAAATATGATAACAAAAAATGATTCAGATGTTTAAAAAATACACGTGAATTAAATAAGAAACAGTGACCGACAAAAAGACAATTACAAAAACAAAAATGATTTTTCTTTTTGAGATTATAAAGTTAAGAATCCCTTTAAAAGGTACTAAAAACAAATTGTTAAATATTTTATTTAACCCAGAAAAACATTATTTCTTCTAGAATGCGTATAGCGGTATAGGTAAATGAAAACCTCAACAATTCTATTGAAATGCATATAAGTATATAAATCAAATAATATGACATTAAGTATGATTCAAATATTCTTTATTTGTAATAGTCTGATCTCAATTATTGGTATTCTTATTCACAAATTTTCGGTTTTTCTCTCCAAAAATTCGTTAATTCTTAATCACCCCAAATCCCAAATCGATAAGAGGTCATTTCTTCGTTAATCTAGTTCTCATATTTTTTTTTTAAATAGAGATGATTCTAGCTCTCAAAAAGTACTCTAAAACTATAATAAATTAAAATGATTCCATTTATAAGTTAAGTGGTCAGATAATTAGTTAAGATCCTCTTCATTTCTTCACTTTATTTATGTTATTATAGTGTAGAAGTGTTTTAAGGTGTATTTAAACTATTTGGACCCAACAAACATTACATTATTATATTTAGACTTAGATATAATTTTGGATATTATATCTTTTACCTAATATTCGTTTTGATCATTTGATTTGTTGATTCTTTATCTTTTGTAAGTGGTGTATTTTAGTTCTTGTTACAATCACAACAAAAGTATCTTCTATATTATTCTTTCAATAAAGCATTCATTTAACTTAATAATAAGGTTGCACTTGAAAAAAAAAAATCTTGTATGCTTTGAAAGATATCTAAACTCTTTAAAACAAATGATATTTATAAGAATTAACTGTATTTAAAACGGATGATATTTTCACCTTATTAAAATCGCACACTTAACTTAACAACTGATTTAAAATTTGATCTTAATAGTTCATAACAATAATTATATAATTGTTTGAAAGAACTATGATGAAAAAAATTAAAATATACCACTTATAAAATATAAAAACCAAAATAAATTAAAGAAAATACGAGGAAACAAAATTATATTTAAGCCTATAATCCCAACTTAATAGTAATAGAAAAAAATAAAAAAAATAGAAATAGAGAGAATCTTAAGTTAGCAAGGAACAGTCTCCCAAGAAAAACAAAGGGAAAGAAACATATTAACACAGATGAAGGATTTGGCAATAGATACAGCAGAGATGAAAGAACAACAACAAATAAATAAGTAAAGAAGCATGGTCAAGATTGAACATTCAAAATTTCAATGCCATAACATCAAACCTCATAACCAGGATTTACTTTTTGTTGTATATCTCCATAACTTTCCAACTCTTCCATGTCTTCCAAACTCCCTAAAAAGAGAGGAAGTCTTTGGTGCAGTTTAACTGGTTGAAGTGAAAGAATCCTACTTTTTCCATCAGACCCTCTTCCACCAGCTTGCTCCACAATGAAACTAAGAGGGTTTGCTTCATAAACAAGACGAAGATGGTCCCTCGGATTCATCGCAACACCTCCATACAACAAAGTCCTGTGGAGATCAGCCACAAGAGAACATATATACCTTGCAGAGTACTTCTTAGGATATCTACCTTTTCCTTGTCTCACAGTATCTATATATTGCCTTAAACCTTCAGGCCAATCAAAATACCTTGCATCATTCACTGAATAAATCTGCCCTGAATGATCAATAAGAGAACAGACAGTTAACAACATAAACTCAACCCATATGCATAAAGTAAGATAACGATGACAATAAAATAAAGTCATATCACATAGTATAAGCACTTATCATATAAGTGCTCATATAAGCTATTTCTATAACAAAAGATCCAATAAAGCCAAACTGTTTTCATAAGTTGTTATTTTTATAAGTTTTTTCAAACAGTCTCACAAGTGCTTATATCATCAATAGATAAACTCCAATAAGTCAATCCATACAAACCCCTAGAAGATTTTTCCATTTTCAATACTTAAATGTATCAAAGAATCTACCAAATTAGGAAGGTTAGTATTAGATTTGCCAACATTTATATTGGTTCATGTCATAAGTGCAGGATCTAGATTCATTGCATTAAAAAATGCGTGTATTTACAGACATTATTTGATCTCTACATTAATTTGAGATCGACCGATCTGCATTACACTTTGACTAAATCATCTTTAAATAATTTACTCCCTTATTTGAGAGATCCGACAACAAAAATTAAAAACTGCGTCACACAGTTAATGCATGAAGTCTGGATCCGTAAAGTGCATATGTTACCGCGGGGAGGAATTTTAATGCTTGGATTTGTGAGGATGAAGTCTCCTGTTGAACGGTCGAGAGTGAATGCGTGTGTTCCAGAACCAAAGGTGATGCAGAGAATAGTTGCAGATGAATAGAGAACATAAGCAGCAGCTATCAGCTTATTTCCACTTTGCAGTGAATTCAGCAAAGCCTTCTCCTCTGTAGGAAGGTCTTCTAGCTCCTCAAGGCGCTTATAAATACCGAAAATTGTACCAGTTGGAATGGATGCATCGATATTTCGAGAACCATCTAGTGGATCAGTCACCACCACATATGGACCATCACCACTTATCCAAGTTGGTGTATCATTTTCTTCAGAAGCCATCACAACAACTTTCCCAGATTTTTGAAGTGATGACAAGATAATTTCATTCTGCAATGATGCAAGGTAGGGAGAATTGATTAATCAGATGCTCCTTTCTTTAATATTTTTATTTATGGAATTCTGTTAAATGTTAATAAGGTAAATTACATAGCCTTTTATAGGCATAATGGCTAGAGAAAAATTAGATATGACAGTCAACATTTATGAATCAGTAAAGGGTTTAAAAATAAGATCCAATTATGGTATGAGATCAAAATCATTAGCCTAACAATCCATTTAATAACATTCACAGAACTGTTTGTTATAATGGAAATATATGTTATTTCTCATGCAAGACTTATTTTCATTGATTTGAGTCAAGAGGATAACCACCTTCAACACACATTAACATAAGAGTTCTAAAGGATTTAATTATATATAGACTAGCTTTCTTTAACTTTTTTTTTTCAGTTTCACAAAATATTAAGTTATAAGGAAATAGAAGAATAACAGAAAATCATTCTTTGATTTTGCACTTGAATATTGCACTTTTACATCATATTCACCTTGTTGGGAAAAACTCAAGGCTCACGTTGAAAAAAAAAAAAAAAGATCTTCAAAAAGTTTATAAAAAGTGGCACTTGTCCCTTTGTAAGTAGATTATGTAGGGATCAATCAGACACTACAAAAAATCTAATTTAGTTTCAGAGTCTATTTTATTTATTTGTAATTTGAGGGATGTCCCTCTTTATAAACCTTATTGAGACCTTAAATATTATCTCTTTAGATTTGTGCTATTTCCAATACACCCATCACACCATCACTATTGGACTTGGTACATAATAATTTGGTGTACGGAGAAAACAACACCCAATTATTAAAAACAATGTAATTATAGATATGAAGATGAATCTCATATTAAAAATAAGCTCAGGAATTTGATAGAGAACAAAATTTCTTAGATGTCATCCTGATAAAAGATATAGAATGAATACAATGAGTTCTCTATGTAAGAGAAACTAACTAACTAATTCAAAGCAAACTAACTCTAACAACTTAATCGAGTAATTATTCCATTTTAACATACTAATTAAATCAGTATTCTTACCACCAATTTCATGAAATTTTAGAGAGAAGGAAAACATACTGAAAGAATATCAAGAGGCTTTGGAGCATCCCTATCTGAACCAGTATTGGGCAAATCACCAAGACTGGTTTGTTTCCCAATACTATAATTAAACGGAGAAGCAACAAGAGCTGCAATTCTCTTACAAGCATACTGTAAATGATCTATCAACACCACCAAATCATCATTCACACCAATTCCTCCTCCCTTACCCATATACTCCATCAATGTAACAAACCCATCATCACTTGCTACTGTCGATGAAGATGAAGAAGAACCGTCCAAGGCCATTCTTCTGAACCCAGAAACCGAAACCATTCTTCGGGTGGAGAAAAGGGTCGGAGTTTTTGATTGGAAAGTTTGAAGCTTTGGTCGGAAGTTTACAAGTTGATAGAAGGTTGGTGTTGTGACTGACTGCATACTGTGAAAACTTTATCCAAGTTTTATGTTTCAATTTGTTTTCATTTGAGGACACATTTTCAGAGTTTCAAAGTATATTGAAAATTTGAATGTTTAGCAACACACATAGGAATAGTAATTTTTATAAGGTTTTAGATAATAGAATCTAAATTACTTGTGTGGATGTTTCTTAATTAAGATGGAAGATGCTTTTTCTCCGTGATTACTTGTGTGGATGTTCTTTATAGACTTAAATGTTACACTAAATAAGACAATTTCAATAGTACTCTGAACAAAAAGAGTGTAATGGTACTATCAAAATATTGATCAACAATTAAGGGAGTTTTTCACTAACTCTTATATGTTACTATTCATTGTTGGAAATGTTGGAAAATTTATTGGTATTAATAATGACAATTAATGAAGAATTACTTTGTGAATTGGAAAAAATGAGAAGTCACACAGGAAAAACACTCGCATTTATGAAATAGGGAGAATGCAAGCGGACCACCACACGCGCCACCAGCTCGGTCTATGTGATATATTAATTTTTTAATATATGAAAATTAATGTGACAATTTGATACGTTAATTACATAACTGCCCCCCACCGAGTCAACATCATTAATTTGATCCAGTCAAAACCCTAATTAGTTGTAGAACTTCTCTATAAATAGAAGAACTCTTCTATAAATAGAGGAAAAGCACATCAAAACTATCTGTATTTGAGGCTTTTCTCACTTCTCCCCTTCTTAATTACTCTTGAGTGGTAGTCATTCGACTGCCATACATAGAGTGTAATTCTAGAACCGCCATACATAGGGTGTAATTCTTGCCATACATAGGGTTAAATTCTAGAACCGTTTTCTACAGTGCAGTAGAAATCCAATACAGAGTATATATGCTGTTTTATCTTGATAATCTGTCTTGCATAATTTGGGCCTCGCGACTCAATTCAATAATTTTAATAGGTGACATTGTTATTTTTCAAAAGATATTTAAAATTCTGAAATAACATTCATACACAGTATATTAAAAGTTGACTAAATCAATAATATAAAGATACTTTAAGTGAAAAATAATATTTTTTGATGTTGTTAAATCTATAACTTAGTGATACTTATTCATTAAAACTATATCATTAAACTATTAATTAATTAATTTGATAGTACTGAAATATATCAATTATCAAATGTACCGTATAAATCTCTAAAAAAATATCGAAAAAAACTATAAGCTTGTAAAAAAATAGCTTCACCAAATAGTTCATCTGTTCTTATTTTACTCAAGAAAACACACTATAAACCGGTTTTTGCAAACAAATACATTATATGTTTTTAGCAATCAAAGTTTTTTTTTTTTTTTATCACTTAGTGATCAAAGTTTCGTCTTTAACTTTTTTTCCTTCCTATTTTTAATTGAGAAAATATTAAATTAACATGGAAAGTTTGATATTTTAAGTGGTGGACAAATCTTCTTTTGACTTTGGTTACGTTAATAGAGTCACGGATATATATGCTTTTGATATATTATTATAAATGATAAAGATGCAAATAATTGAGTGACATTGAATAGACGGATTCCTTGCCACCTCTGAGAAGTGAAAACCAAGGCAAGATGGTGTCACATACAGTTGAACTTCTGAAGAGTGAGATTCCTCTGGAACAGGTGTCAGTGGTTTTAGCTGAAGACACTGTAAATGGTCTTGTTCTTGTTGATATCATAAATGGCTTCTGCACTGTTGGTGCTGGAAATCTGGTATCAGCTAAACTTGTTTAGTTTTTTTTTTGTAGGGTTAAATGGCTTCTGCACAGTTTTTTCTTTTTGAATGATTGTATATATTTTCAGGCACCAAGGGAGTCCAATAGACAGATTTCAGAAATGATCAATGAATCAGAAAAGCTAGCTAGACAATTCTGTGAGAAGAAATTGCCAATTATGGCTTTCCTTGATTCTCACCAACCTAACAAGCCAGAGGACCCTTATCCTCCTCACTGTATTGTTGGGACTGATGAATCAAATCTAGTTCCAGGTTAATTTACCAATTATTCACATATTTTTCTCTCTTTTTTGACATATTAGTATACACAATCAATAAAATAGTTCACAGGGAGATTTTCTCTACTTTTTAACTAGTCTCTTGTTCTGATTTATTATATTTTTGTGGAATTGTAGCATTGAGATGGCTAGAGAATGAAACCAATGTAACAATAAGACACAAGGATTGTTTTGATGGATATATTGGCTCAATAGAAGAAGATGGTTCAAATGTTTTTGTAGATTGGGTGAAGAAGAATAAAATCCAAACTTTGGTGGTGGTAGGTGTATGCACAGATATATGTGTTCTGGATTTTGTATCCACTACAATGTCAGCTAAAAACCGTGGTTTTCTCAAGCCTCTAGAAAATGTTGTGGTCTATTCACATGCCTGTGCTACCTTCAATGTCCCTTTTGAGGTAGCTACAGATATCAAAGGAGCTTTAGCCCATCCTCAGGTACATTTGTAGCCATTACAAATTATTTAGTTTTACTTTTATCAGTAATGGAAAATAATAATATGAAAAAAAAGATTCCCTATCTTTACTCCAAAATATGATAATGTATCAAAGCAAAGGCACTATAGCTTTAGTGCATTCTACTAATGTCCATTTAATTAATATACTATTGGCAGGAGTTTATGCATCATGTCGGTCTGTATATGGCCAAAGAACGTGGAGCCAAGATAGCAAAAGAAGTGTTGTTTGGTGCAGCTGAGAAAGCATAAACCTAAACCTGTTGTGTGTTGTGTGACCCTTCCAAATAAAACTCTCTAAGATAGCTTATTAAGGTTTGGTAGATCTAAATAAGTAGCAAATGGTGTTGTTGGTGAGATATAATCATCATATGTAAAATATAAGCAGTAAAATCAATAAAACTTATGCTATGTGTATGCTTTGAATGGTTCCGTAGGAAATAAATATATAGAATTTGTGACAAACAAATTACACTTCTAAATAAATTTCGAAAGGGAACCATTAAACTTCTTTTAATGTATGCAAATATAAGTGAGGTAGGGATGCCTCCCAAGCAATATGAAGTAAGGACATAGAAGGCAAAGTAAAGAGATTTTTTTGGGTGTTAATATCTGATTTGTTAGGGAAAAAGGATCTGATAAATTTGATAAAAAATTAAATAACTTGGCCAATAAATTTAGTCAGAGATCGAATTTAGATACTATCTGAATAACTGATCTTAATTACATATTATTAACAAGTTAAGTCTAACCACTCGAATAAAGTCATAAAAACATTAATTTAACCCAACATAGCATGACATATGCATGCATGTTAAACTTCAATTGCCAACATATCTGTAGATAAAAAAATATGATTTTTCAAATAATCTGTGTATTTCGGAGTGATGGTGGATTTAGCAGATCGGTGGTATCATGATTTTTTCGAAGCTTCAAACTAATCTTTTGTCAAAATCGCAATAGTCAGCTGTAATTTCACTAAATCAATTCAATCACACAATTTATAAATTGTTCTTACTCCAAAACATTAACCTTACTTACACAAAAGACCAATTACAATAAGTAGAAGAAGGGAAATGCATGACCATACATAATGAGTCTGTGAGACTTTGTTTTAAAATTAGAATACCACTATTTGGTTATAAGCATTTGAACGAGAGGTCAAATGATTTCGTAAGTAGGATTAAATTTCTAACAAAAATTTATGTCAAAAGTAATTACTTATTTATTCTCATTCAATCTCATTCTTCCATAAAAGCTCATTTTTTCTCATTCATTTTCATTCTTCCATAAAAATTTCATTTAGAGTATGTTTGAATGCACATTTGCATCATAATTCCCACGTTCCAATATGTTTCTACACCATAAAAAGGCAACTTTCCAGACACATACTAGATTAATTATTTCCTCCTACGGTCATCCCTTCAAACTTCATATCTACAATTTTAAGATAGAGAAATATAAAGTCAAATAATAATATTGTCGTGGGAGCCTCTCCAGGAGGAGGCTTAGTACATTATCTCCTGGATTCAAAAGTCATGCCATTCAAATATATTTATCTACATTTAAACATTCTATTATCTTTATTACGTTATGAAGAATTTGTTTATTTAATTTAATTTTGCAACATTACATTAGAAAGAAAAAAATGGGAGACATTTCGCCAGAGAGAAAATCAGGTTGTGGATTGATAACATCAGTATTTGGACGACACGGTATATGGTCACGCAAAACATCCACTGCAAGTTCTTCTCCCATAGCAATACCAAACAATTCAAACGATCCAAAACGACGTCGAGGTGGCTCTAAAGATGTCGTAGACGCAGCTTCGCACAATGTCTCGAATTCATCAAATAATAATAATCCCCAAAGGAGACCCCCCAGTGTAACAACAATGACACATGACACATTACCAAAGGTTTCAATTTCACCAACTACTCAGGGGTATGTTAATCAAGGAAGGAGGGTGCCAAAAGAAGCAATTGGTATTTCTGGTGAACTAGAAAGCATGATTAATGATCACCATAAAACCAAAGGAAGTAGTTCTCTTGTTAGAGCTTCTTCTAGCAATGTAATGTTGTTTGGAAATTTAGGTAACCTTAGACAAGGAGCAGATAATAATAGTTATTCACGTACTGCAATGGATAATAATTTCAACCATAATGTTGCAAATGCTATGAGTAGTATTAATAAAGACACAAAATCTACCATCAATTTCAACGAACAATCGAACGGTTCACTTTGCAGGGCTTTATCAACTAGAATGGATCCAGAGCAATTGAAAATAATGGGGAATGAAGGATTATAAGAATGGGGAATGTTTGAATGCATTTGCATCATAATTCCCACGTTCCAACATGTTTCTACACCATAAAAAGGCAACTTTCCAAACACATACTAGGGTAGAACAACACATACTTAATGTACGTATTACATGCTAACTGTTGTCATTAATCAATTAGGTGGAGCGCTCCATATATTTCTCACATTTGATAACAAATAAGTAAATATAAATTGAACATATAAATATGTATTATATTGGTTGTAGATCGAAACTAGGAGAGGATTGAGAAAATAAAGGGAAGAGAAAATGAAAAGAGTAGTCCTCCATTTATAGAGATTTGTTTTTCTTCATTATATTAAAATCCATGAATATGGAGGAATTGAACAAAAAAACATTAATTTGGAGAGCTTTGAATAAATTATAAATCTCTCCCTCTCTTTATAGTAATACTTTAATCTCTCCAGGGTATGGGAGTGGATTTTATCCCCCGAAAATAGAGCAAACTCCTTTAATTAAAAGCAACCAGATGTTTGCCTGAAAAATAAGCACTGGGAAGTAAACCAAAGCATGCTGATTCATAGACCTTGGAATGTCAAACTAGATCACAGAAAGTGCTTGTAATGTTAGCTGATTTCATGAAAAATTGAAACGCAAGAGGGAACTCTATAGTATTTTCCATAGAAAAATTAAAATCACCTTAGAAAAATTAAAATCAGATGTTACCCACGTTTTTTTTTCCTCTATAACTCAGCTTCCTAAACGGGATAAACTTTCGCCCTATTTTTATTTCACCAGTCACCAGCACATTTCCTATTTTTCCATCCATCCCAAACCATGTTTAAACAGGTCCCAATAAATTCAATAGAAAGCGTAAGCTAACTGGGCATACACTCCCAAAGTTCATTCACTCAAGATAAGGCTAGAATTAAGAAGGGGCACATCGGTTGCCATGCCCCACTAAAATTATTATTCAAAATTCTGGCAAGACCTTTTCGGAACTGTACATTGATCTAATGACGAAGCTAATAGAAAAAACCTAAGTACTGTCCAAAGTGGGATTATCAACTAATGCCACTTGTAATGAAAGATTTCACTAATCCTAACAGAAAGAACACTGAAACCCTAAGCATGATTATGAAATTATGATAAATGGGAATATGACGTAAGGAAAATTTAAAACACTATACAAATTGATGAAGGATGCCATGTGTACACTACACCTCTACAATATGAGGAATTAAGAGATTAGTACATTGTGCTTTAGTGCTGATATTATGAACTACACAAGCAGCCCAGTGCTCAAATTCTATGCTGCTTGGCAGAAGGCTATTTTACACTGTACATAAGAGACAAACACAAAAGGTAAACATCAGAGAAAAGTGTTGATTGAAAAAACAAAAAAACAGCCACTACATTGTTAAAAAAAAGCATTTAATTCATATAAGCTACTGGTGTAAACAAGTTCAACACAAACATTGAATCATATTCTACTATCTTGTCGCAATGAAACAGAAGTTAAGAAGTAATATTATTTAACAAGACAGTGAAAAAAGATTAGATGCACTTATGAAACTTGTTTACATTGTCAGTGTATAATTATTAAACTCTGAAGTTAAAAATACCAAATACCTTAAATGGAAGATCCTGCATTGAATGATGATATCTTTCACTGAAGTACACGAGTTAAGCATTCCTTGAAACCTGGAACTGACAATAAACTGCAACAATCTTAAACCATATTCCGTAAAGAAGCTTGCAACTTGTAGTCTTTACAGGGATAAACTAATTGGAAAAGTAGAGAGACACTTCACGACAATACCACTTAAAACCAAAACAAAAAGATAAAGAACAGATAGAAAACCTAAACACTTAAAAACAACCGGAAGGAAAAACTTATGTGGCTAATAAACAAATCTTTGTTTTCTTAACTAAAAGGCTTCATTAAAATTATAAAGTTTTCGTCTTTTATTATAGTGGGAAGAAAGGAGAGGATACAATAATAAATAAAGGATCTAATGTGAATAAGGTTGCATGTTACAATCCTTATTTTATACTAATACCAGATTCTTAATCTAAATTAGACATGGAAACAAATCATGATATATGAGGAATATGGAAACATATTTCATGCATTGGATGTAATTAAAAAGAGGAAGGATTATTAAACACTTTTTAAACAAGTACTTATTATGTAAGAGTTTATGTCATTAATGCTTAAGTTCAATAAGGTATTTGCATTTGGATAATGCTTAAGTTCAATAAGGTATTTGCATTTGGATATACAGTTAAAAACTATTTGCATTCTCAACAATTGTTTTCACTATGACAAAAAAATTTGGGGGAATGGGAATTGAAGAGAGAGCAGGGATATGCTCTATACACAAGTTGTTTCAGTAAGTAAATTATCTTGGAAAGCTTATAACATATTACGGGCATATCACAAATTATTCTTACAAGTTTTTCCAAAAACTTACCCCAAGTACTCAGGTCTGATATTAGCCAAAAATTAACACTAAACAAGTTGTTCCAAACACTCCCTTATTCCCAAGTACTCTAGTCATGAGAAAGCCCAAATAAGCTCAAAAAAAATTCTTCCAAACAGTCCCTTTTATTAATACTGGATTTCTAGAAGGAAACAAATCATGATACATAAGGAAATATGTAAACTAATTCTAAGAGATAACCTAAGACACAACATTTTATGATAGAATATTGACATAATGCAATATTTTCAGGTATCTAACATGTTTTGTTTTAGTTAAGGGTCAAACTCAAAGATAAATAGTTTGTCTTAATGATAACTTCACAAGTTATGACGCTTTCCATGCATAACAGGACAGCTGTATATGTGTTATTCATGTTTTATTATTCAGTAATAAAAGAGTAGCAACACATTAATGAATCTCACATATCGCATTTCAACGTTTTCTCCTGATTTAACACGATAAGCAATCTCACACCAATCACCAACCAAGTCTCAGACTGGTGTTGACCTGTGCACGGCATTGATATGCACAGAGACATTGTCCAATTTAAGTAAATTGAGTGGCTCCAATTTCAGACTGATGAGGACATAGAATGCATAACCAAGGAAGAAAGCCTAGAGGATATTCAAGGTCTTGGAACCCCAATGACAAGAGCAAGGTCAAAGAAGGCGAAGGAGGTTCTAAATAACTTGATAGCCACTTTATTTGAAGCAAGTACAACTCATGAAGAATTGAAGCCCAAGATAGTCAATTGCTTAACCCAAATTGAAGAAGTTAAGGAATGAAGGCGGCATTTATGTGTTATCAAATTTTAATATTAGTTTTAATTAAAGTAATAGACTAAATTAATAAGAAATTTGGGTGTAACTGTAAAAATTTCAGTTGGGCCAAATTTAGAGAACTTTTTAGGAGTTGCCATTATAAAAGGCAAACCCTTATTGTTCATAAGCAGATTTTTGAATATTAATTTTGTGAGGCTTTGCTCTCTAGAGTTCTTGAAAGAATTCATCTAGAACTTATCAAGGTTGTTAACCCTTGTGGCGTTCTTCTTGGTTTATCAATCCTTAGATTGTGGCACCATTTTGTTCTTGGTTTATTTGCTGAATAATAATATTGAGTTTCCTTTACATCAAACCCTAATACCCCAATTCTTCCAATTTTCGTGATCAGTAACTTACGTTCATATCTCGAGTTCTATATACTATTTTTGGGTGATTCAAAAGCCTAACTTGCATTTCAGAACGTCATCTTTCACCTCGTTTTGGAATCGGCCGAATCGGAGTTTCGCAGCGCCGTTTATCACATTCTGCAGCTTTACGGGATTTTCATTCAAATTTGTAAGTTTCCGACCTAGAACGATCCTTAAAGTGAACTATGACTATTAGAATCATATCACAGACAGTCTCCAAAACTTCAATCCCAAGACCTAGCTAGGACTAGGATTTAATCATCAATTGTGTGGCATTTATCTCCATTATCCACAATGTGCCAGAAAATTTCATTGTGTGAAAGCAATGCACACTAGAGTACTTGGAAGATTACATTGGCAACCCACATACCAAAAAGTAGATTCCAATACAATTCCATGTTTTAAAATCGAATCTAATTTCAAGATTACTCAAGAAAGAAAAATGTGTACACGACAAATCCTTGAAATTAAGGTGTTGACATAATTAACAAATTTGTTTTTCATTTATTACTATTGTAACAATTTTGTTACTGTCATTACCTTAATTAGGAAGTGACTTTATTTTCTGACTTTACATCCTGAAACTCCTTAATAAGGATAGATTCCGATAGAGCCTACAAATCTGTATCATTTCTATACTTTGAATAAGTGTAATACAATTCAGTGTCGCATTGAACAGAATAACCCAATTGATCCAAAGTATAGCGCTCATGACAGCAAAGATCAGCAGAATTGTATGTTTTTCTCCAGTCCCAAGGAGATTTGGGAGAACCTTCTTCAGTCTTACTATGAAACAGGAAATTATATCTTAGCGTGTTAAGAAAATGATTTTCCAAACAAACAGGAAAATCCTTCGATAAGCGACTACTATGGTAAATGGCTTGCGAATCAAGTTGGGCCATTATCAAAAGTTGATGAAATCAAGTGAAGACACCATGCTGGAGAGTTTGTTGAGAGAGTGAGAAAATATTTTCACTCTACCATGAACTCCAACAAGACACATCGTAATTATAGCAACTACCCTCATTACTAGGTAAAAGACTATAAATGGTACCCTCTCTATCATAAATTTTCTGCCCACTATCATGAATATGGAAACCCTTAGGGCAGTTATCCAGGAACTTGTTTATAAATATTGTAACGAAAGGAACATAGGAGTTTGTCGCTAGATATTCGACCAAATAGGATTATCCAGTTCCTATCGAACCAATCACTAAAATACCCCTCGGAGGGGATAGGTCTAAGCGGAGTGAAAAGGGTTTCCCATGAGATGGGAAATCTAAACTACTAGGCCCACGCGGGGTTTCTGAATAAGCGATTGTGTAGGCCTCACGCCCATAATGGTGAAATCATTGGGGTAAATCAAGTGAGGGAAAGGAGGGTGGGGCCAATAGGAGAGAATAAGTTAGTTAGCAAGGTGTGCAGTGTGCACTAACTCCATATGAGTTGGTTATAAGAGAGAGGTATTGGGTAGTAGGATTCATTCATGTAGATTGTTATTTGAGTTGGTTACAAGAGAATATCTCCCTGGTTAGGATTCCCTGACTCTGGAATTGCTACCTCGTCTATTTAGAGCTTTTAATTCATGTTTTCCATTTCATAACATGCCAAATTACTCATTTTAGTTGGTTAGGAGAGAATATTTGTATAGTTAGGAGTCGCTGACTCTGGAATTGTTATCTCATTGTTGTAGAACCTTGAGCTCAGGCTAGTTATCAACTAAAAAAGGCAAGTAATTCAACAAGTGAGTCTAGCGAGGAACAACTTAACATTGAATAAATATGAGTCATTATTTATACTATTAACTTTATAGTATAATGAAATTTAATATTTATATACTACTATAAATTTGGAAAGGAATAAAGAATATGATAGCTGTATAACCCGTATTTGTACCCGGCCAGCTAATGAGAGGGTTCCGCCAGAAATTTGGGATACAGGCCATGCAAACTATTCTTTAAATTTAATTACTTCCTCCTTCTCTCATTTCCTTTTCAAAGTTTCTTTCCTTTGCTTCTCATCAAGCCTGTCAATAGTTTTTGTCCGAGCAACCAACCAGTCCAGTCCATTCATAAAGGGAAAGGAATCCTCAGGGATAAACAGAGAAAAGAAACAAATAACTGGTTCAAATAAAACAAGGTCAAGTCACATCTATTGTTTTGAAACTAACCTCAAATCAAATGAGTTAACTTGCATGTAAACATTCTTTTTGGTAAACTCTTGATAAAATCGGTAGACTTTTGATTGTACTAGCAAGTTTATGATTCTACAATTCTACATTGGTTTTGCCATTCGTTATTTGATATGATTCAACAATTCTACATTGATTTTATATGGTTCAATATTTGTTCTATTCTTAGCCATTCATTATTTGATCAAATAGCTAACAATCATTCCTCTCATTTTCCCATTATAAAATTCCTCTCATTTGATATATATATATATATATAAGTGTGTGTGCACGCATCTTAAAATGTAATCTTACGTTTTAAGTATTTGTTTATTGTTTTGTTTATTTTTAAACCAACCATAATTTTAGTGGTAAAATTTCATAATAAATATTTACCCTCTTTACAATATTTGTTTTATTATGGAAGTGATATGTTGAATTATTATTGTTGTAATGATATTATATTATGTAAGTATATATGCCATCTATAGGTTTTTTTAATATTATTTCTAATATTAGAAAAACACTTACTAGTTTACGAATTGAGTCTCTGTAGGCTTAACAAGTTTATCTAAACTCTCAAGTTAGACAATCTCCGACTTGGACCCGTCAATAATCTAGCTCGCCATTCAGCCATTCCAAAGGGCCATCTGAGCCAGGCCTTATAACAATCGCCTTTAGGAAACCTTATACTAAATACTAAAATAAAGTCATTAAAATATCCCAAAATTACATGTGGAAGTAGGTTATGCCAGGCTTCGCTTAAGTTGGCTAGGTCACATTATTAAAACCTGGCCTTGCCCATAAAAACATATAATCATGTTATGGCTTGAAATATGCCTATGAGCTAAAGCTTTATAGGTTTCAAATATTTCCAAAGCTTTGAGCAAAATTATTATATACAATAATAAATCATAAAAATAATAGATAAGCTGGCCAGTGAAGTTAAAAAGGCCTTTTTAAGAAAACTTACGCTAAAAATCTGAAGAAAGAATTTACAACTCTCTGATAGTATGAACAACGAAACACTATTGTTGAAGCCTAAGCCGATTGAAGAAGACCAAAAAATGATACTCGGGGGCCCAATACACAAATCCAACAACAGGTCCTGCTTTTATGTGCTGCAAAACCAACAAAAGGCAAATTGCAATTAGAAAAAACTTGCGCAAAAGTAAAGGCTAAATAATTAAATCCCAGACTGGAGAATACAAACCTTTCCATCAAGAATCACAAGTTCACCATCAACCCATCTAGGATTCTGAAACCCTGGCTCAGCCAACCTCCCTTCACCTTTATAGCGAGCAATCTGAAATGTCAGTAAGATCAGAAAAGATTAGAGAATAACTATACACTACTCTTTACTGTGAATTAATGCTAATTCAGTGAAAGTTGAAGGAGTACAGAATGGAATAAGCAACGAGACTTAAATGGGAACCCCTGCAATATAAAATAAAAATCATACCACACCAAATTCTTCAGGAATTATCCCTTTATGTGGAAGTTGATACCTCTTTCCGATTTTTGCACGAAATGCCACCTAAGGAGGTCAAGTAACATGATTAATGAGGTTTATGATAAATACTGCATAACATGAAAATCAGTAAGAGATCACAAATTTTTCACAAAAAAATAATCAACACATTTTTCACATTGTATCTGTGTCTCGACGAAATAACTATTCACTTCTAACAGAACACATTGAGTATCTTCCCCCAACCTAGTAACAAACTTGATATTTTGATTCTCATATACAAAAATGTTGGTTTTCAATGTTTAAGCCGTTTAACTACCACACAAGACAAACCAAGTTGAAAAGGTCATGTTATTACGATAGTTATAATACCATAATGATGCTTTTAAATATAGCAGAAACACATAATATAATCATGTCATAGAACAATATATGTGCTACGGCTAAACACAGCCTACAACAATTACCTGCTTGACATCAACAAAAATTGTCAGTAGATTAAATCAAGCCATCCAGCAAATCACTAGCCTTGTTACCCCACATTACTTCTATAAACAACATTTCAGTGCTACAGAATAGGTTATGACTAACTGGAAAAACCATTTATGAGCTGTATGAAGCTCAACACCACACAGCACCTCAAATACAAAAATCCCTACTAAACAAAGAACATCCTAAGTTACCAATTTGTAGTGTGGGTACAAGTCTTTGTACACGTCTTCTGAGTATCTATAACTTCAAAATCACAAACAGTTGTTTCTAGGGAGCCCCTAATATACACTGGGTCGAAAGGTGGGATGCTTGCAATTTCATTGGGTTTTTTTATATGCTCATATATTTTAGATTTGGGGCCCCAGAAATAGTAACTTTACAATGTGTTCCACGTTTGGGAAAGAGGTGAACTTGGGTATCTTAGAACTGCCACCTCCATGGTCTGAACTCTGAAGTAGTATGCCAATTAGGGAATACGAATCACTTCCTCAACAACATCAATTTTCTCTTTGAAAGTCAAAAGCTTAAAGTTGTAGGGGTGCAGCACTTAGGGAGGGGCAATGTTGTGGTGGTTCAGACAAACAGGATCCATGGTGAATGTGTGGTTGTGCGTAGAAGTACAGTTGCAAGATGGAAACCACAGCTCATGGCACAGGGCAGGGCTATTATATGAGCGGAGGAGTTCCGGGGGAAGAAGATGATGGACTGCCGCGGTTTGCAGCAGATCGAGAGGGTTTTGTTGAGGTGCTGACAATGGTCATAGTAGCATGAGTCTGTGAACGGCGGAGGTTGTGAGGGAAGTGGTGGGAACCACACATTCTATCTCTCACTCTGTTTTTCAGCTTTACCATCACTAAGAGTGTTACCAACTGTGCTCTGATCATCTTCGCAAAAAAAAAGAGATTTTGGCAAGCTGGTTGAGGAAGGAACATGTATGGATCTGTTTGATTTTGGCTTGCTGGCGAGACGAGAGGGTAGAGAAGGAAGGTGTAATGTTTTGTTTGATTTCTCACAAGTTGATTATTTAAAGGCTTAAATCTGCTTTTAGTCTATGCAAATATGAGTTATTTTGATTTTAGTACTTACAAAAATATTTTTTTTATTTATACTCTGCAATTTCAAATCAGTTTTAAAAAAGTCATTATTTTTTTTAAGTGGCAAATTTGTGCTGATATGACGTGCTGATTCTATCAATGGCACTTACTATCCATTTTTTATTATTAAAAATTAAATAATAATCCATTTAATCATTTAATGAAAAAAATTACCAAAAACATTTTTAAGCTTTCATTTATCAAATAAAAACAAAATAAATAAATTCAACCCAAAACCCAGAAATCAAAATCCCAATCGCAGAAATGGATCATCTTATGCAATCCAAAAATCTAGAAAACAAATAAACCCAAAATTAATTTCAACAAATATTGAGTTCATTTCTCCAAAGAAGAACAATCTCTATCTTTCAACAAATACTTTATTAAAATAATAAATAAATAAAATATTTCTTTATAAAATAAATAAACCCATATGCTCATCTTCAAGAAACTGGGTTTCTTACTGTAGATTAAGCCTTCAAAACCTATTGATTGATGGGACTGATTTCTTGCTAAACAATGTACATTGTTTTTACTAAAACTAAACCCCAAACAAATGGGTTTGAAAACAAACTCTTTCTATTAGTTTTATTCAAGCTCACGCCGCTATCAGAGTTGATCACAAGTTCTATCTTAATAACAACAAAGTCTTATACCTTGCTGCCAACGGTGACGCCGAAGATGGGTTTAAGATGGAATAGTAGAACCTAAGTTTAAGATGGGTTTGGATGAGAGCAGAGTGGTTCTTATTTCCAATTTAGAGGTTAAAACCAATGGAATTCATGTTTCTGAGTGAGGCTTAAACCTAAACCCCCGAATATAGAGAAAAAAAAATTGAGTAACAACATAACATAGAGAAGAAAAATAATGGTAAAAATAGGTGTGGTCTGAGCCTTTCAAATTA
This sequence comes from Cicer bijugum, assembly GCA_037974875.1. Taxonomy (NCBI): domain Eukaryota; kingdom Viridiplantae; phylum Streptophyta; class Magnoliopsida; order Fabales; family Fabaceae; genus Cicer; species Cicer bijugum. Next base: position 685,747 of record JBBPBT010000036.1, read on the forward strand.
AATATCAGAAGGTTGAAGAAAGCAATGCCCAAGAGAAAGCATATCTGGTTTTTTTTTTTCTTCTATGGGATTTAATGATTTTTTTTTTATAATTGAGAATTTATTGATTTAAAGTTTTAAACATTAATTAATGAATTGTGATTAAATTTTTAATGATAAAAAATTGCACAATCAACATATTGATACAGCTCAATGTTTTTTATTAAAAAAAAACTCAATAAGGACTTTTTTAAAGCTTATTTGAAATTGCAGGGTATAAATCAAAAAAATATTTTTACAGGGACTAAAATCAAAATGACTCAAATTTGCAGGGACTAAAAGAATATTTAAGCCTTATTTAAATAACCAATTTTGGGCTAGCATTAATATAGCTAAAGTCAAACTTCTCCTCAGTGCAATTCTATTAAAATGAATAGAATATATATTACAAAGCCTGCTACATCATCTTTGGACCCCTTTTCATGTAGTCCATATTAGAGGGACCCTTCTATCAATTAAATTATTCAAATGTGTTAAATTCATTGCATAAGAAAAATGTTAGAAAATAATCAGCTTAAGTAACAATTTTGATTTGAATTTAAATAATCATTTATTGCTGTCAAGTCGTCAACCTTTTTCTTTCAGGTGGATTGACGATGTATAGAAATCAATATCACAGAATGACGATGGATGTAAGTAAAAAATATTTTGTAAGTGAATAAAATTCATGATATTACCTGGCCAGCTGGTACATAAGGATCTCCAGTTAGTTTCAAAGCTTCTACATACTCATAAAACTCAAGATCCGATGGCTCTTCTGCCCTACCATCCTCCTTCCATTGACCATATTTACGTCTCATTTGAATAACTTCGGAAGAGTGAAGACCATATGTACCAACATATAAGCCTGATATAAATGAGAATATTTGTTACTTGGTTTACACTACATTACAGATTAAAAACAAACATTCTACTGTCATAATAGTCAAATGACAAATACTCTAGAAAATCACCGTTTAAAGGGTCAAATGAGGTTGGTATTTGAATGCGATTGAAAATCGTTGACCCAGATAATGGTTGATGATTCTGAGCCTGGCTTAGTGTGAGACTTATCAACTCTCCTACCTCTTTCAGCACCTATAAGATTGAAGAAATGCATTAGTTGAAGCAACTTATGACTAGATTTTTACAAGAATCATGAATTTTGCCTAAAATATCGATGATTTGCAGATTTTATTGTTTACTTAGCCAACCTTTGCAGGTACGTTTCCCTTGCCAATGAATTTAGCAAGGTCAGAAGCAACATGATTAGCTCTGCGACGACCTTGAAACTTAATTGATTTATCTGTTGAAGATTTCCCTTTGTCATGACCATCCTGCAGATTGACTTCTTTTTCAACAGTAAAAGAAAATGAACCACGCCCCTTCATCTCCAGTTTAGCAGGAACTCGAAGCAAATCTCTAGGTGACAAATTACTAGAAAGTTTCTGCACAAGACCACCAATGACAACTTTGACAGCAATTGCATTCTGTTCTTCACTTTCAAAAGTTCCCAGTTCAGCATTTATCTCAATCTCATCGTCTCCCTCTTGATCACTTTCCAACTTAATGTCTCCCAGTTCCAGACTTTCTGTATCATTTTCCTTCTCTTCGTCTTCATCATCATCAGCATCTTCTTCTTCATCATCATCTTCCCCATCATCATCCTCCCCATCTTCATCTTCATCCCCACGCTCTTCTTCCTCAATTATCTGCTCAATCACCTTAGATATTAGATCCTTGTCTACTTTCTCTGGAGTTATCACTTTGAAAATCTTCACCTTCACACCAGGAATCATATCTTTCAAGACATTCTGAAATCCAGGCATTCCATCAGCAGGGTCAGAGCCATCACTCCTATCATCACCACTTTCTGGATCTTCAGTAGTCACAACAAATAACTCACTTTTGTCTTCTGTAGACTCCACTGAATTCGATCTCCCACTAGCATCCAATGTTTTAGAGGATGATGTTGGAGGACCATGGTAGGATCCTTTTCGCTTTAGGTACACAGCCTGAAAATGAAAAGAATACTCGTAAATGCAGTATTGCTATCAGATATCATAATAGGTTGAAACTGAGTTGTATATTATTGTTAATATACACTCTTTAAAAGCTATTATAATTTTTATTTTACTTTACCATTGTTATTGGATTATACCATTAAATGCAGTAAATTAAGTAGAGGTAATACAAAAGCTTGAAACAACAAAAAACAGGTTTAAACCCAAATCAAACCAACAAAGGTGGTTTTCCTTCAAAGTTTTCACACAAAAAAAAAGATTCAATTGAAACTTCCCCTATTCTAGAAGCAGTTAATAAGAATATTTAAGTCTCCTTCATGTGTACCATTCTACACACTTTCATTCAAGAAAACAACCTTCCTCAGAAGCTGATATTTTTAGCTTCTAAGATAAGCACTAATGCAGCTTTTGTTTTATGTTTGAAAAAAAAAACTTATTAAAAAAGCCCTTTTAGAGAATTTAACGCGATGATGTCTATTTTAGTAATTAATAACCTAATTAATCAAATTAGGTTTTCCTCTCACAACCACTGTCCTCCTATAAATCCTTCTGTCACAATAACTAACGATTAAACTTTCCTCTTTTCCAACAACTACCATCTTCATAAACTTTATCAATTAAAACTTCAATCTTATGCAATTAGTATTTCGATGTTAGACAATTTTAAACATCAATCAATGATGATATAAAAATAACATGTCATCAATTATACATTCATGTCATTTTTTTATTATTTAAGATCACTAACTTTTAATGATAGAAGTATCATCAGCATTTCAATTTTAAGACAGGGAGTTCAGTTGCAATAATAGAATTGCGTTACTGAAATAAAAGAAGGCCACGGAGTAAGTCATTAAATTGACATCTAACAAATGTAAGGTAATATTGATCCAAATGGATCTGCCCCTTCCTTAAATCAGGTTGCTCAATTTTAGTAATATTGATATTTTAACAATACATACATTGAGGTTTCTCTTTATTTTATTTTTTTCAAAATTAGTATTATTTGTTATAAAATAGTAATGAGAGAAATGTATGAAGTTGTTGCCACATATTTACCATTTGGAGAGAGAAATACTTGTCTATTAGGAGAGATAAATATCTACTCATTTAATTCTTAATTTTTAATTACTAAAACAACAGTGGCAAATAACTGATTTAGTTCAGCAGAAAGAGATTAAAACAGACTTTTTGTCCAATAAAAGTGTGAAAATGCTAACCAACACGTGAAGGAGATTAGATTAGCATTCCCCATCGGGAGGGTCTCCTAAGTATTTTGGGTAGCACAATGGGGTGACAAGAATTGATGATAGTAAAGAAGACTATATTTTCACATCCAACACATCTTTTCCGCCACCGGTACATAAAAAGCTTCCTACCGCAAAAGTGGGTCACAAAACCATCCATTCTCTATCTTGCGATGTTAAAACAGAGATTTTAATTTCTAACCTTTCAACCTTAGTAACTTTTACTTCGGACCACCCTGAAAAATCTCTTTTGCACTGCACTGCACCAACAGTTGCACAGGTCTAGTTGACAGTACACTCTCTCTATATGTATAAACACACAGCGCATGATTTTTGTTAATGAAAATTGAAAATATATTTAACAAAACAACAATAGCAAGTTGGGACCTGCTTCATAAGGATCACATACAGTGACTCTGCCATTGGGTTTGAATGCTGAGACGGCGAGACGTGTAAGAAAACAGTGCAGCGCAATATATATTATAAACTTAAAATACATATATGATATTTAATTATAATTTGTAGACTAGAGTAATAGATAAGATTTTCAATACTAATTCCTGAGATTTAATTAATTATTAATTTATTTAACCGATAACTTGATTAGCGACCCAACATTCTAATTGACTCATTCTCTATCTTGCGATGGTAAAACAGAGATTTTAATTTCTAACCTTTCAACCTTGGGACCTAGGGGGTTCGGAAACACGGAGGAAAATGCTTGAGAAGTACTATTAACAGGGGCGGACCTATGTTGAATCTAGGGTGCGCACTTGCACACCCTTGCACCTATTATGTTAGTAACTTTTAATTCAAACCACCCTGAAAAATCTCTTTTGCACTGCACCAACAGTTGCACAGGTCTAGTTGACAGTACACTCTCTCTATATGTATAAACACACAGCACATGATTTTTGTTAATGAAAATTGAAAATATATTTAACAAAACAACAATAGCAAGTTGGGACCCGCTTCATAAGGAGCATATACAGTGACTCTGTCATTGGGTTTGAATGCCGAGACAGCAAGACGTGTAAGAAAACAGTGCAGCGCAATATATATTGTAAGCTTAAAATACTTATATGATATTTAATTATAATTTAATTAATTTTTAATTTATTTAACCGATAATTTGATTAGCGACCCAACATTCTAATTGACTCAATGGCTATTTGAAGTTTTATAACATAAAACGACATAGAAAAAAATGTAAAATACTTATTTTTGCCTTATTTGTAAGCAAAAGAGAACCATAATTTAGTGGCTTTAAATATAAGTAAAAAAAATACTTGACTACAATTATCATCACATTAAATTTGCATTGAGTATACATTCATATATTGGAAAATATGAGGATTAAGAATGAGTATTTTGTAAACGGTGATATCAAACAGAGTTAAATTTGGTGACTTTAGTAATTACTACCACCAGTCTCAATTATAAGAATTTTTTTGGATTTTTGGTTTCATTTATAAGAAAAAGTTGTGACTTTTAAGATGCATTTATTTTTTAAATGACTTTTTTATCCTCATTTAATGTTTGCCTTTTAAATATTAGTGGATATATTTAATGTCTCACATTTTTCTATGAGGGATATATTTGTAAAATATGCAAAAAGTTATAGTAATAAAAAAATTTATTGGTAGTATTGATTTTTTTGGTTTTTCTTCTTATAAATGAGATCAAAGGGAGTATAATGTTTTCACAAAAAATCAAGACCATTAAACTAACTCCTTAATAAGTGCGAAGTTAGATAATTATGCTTATAAATAAAGCCTAACGGAATATATTCTTTTTTAGATTGTATATACATAATTTACACCCCCTAACAAAAGGTCTTGGATCTGCCACTGACTATTAACAATTGTTGTGTTTACAGCATAATTTTCTTTTCTTTCATAATCACCTTGAGGACAAGGCGATAGTTTTGGGGGGAGTGTTGTTAGTAACTGCCATTAATAATTTAACTGTTGCTGTCTGTTTTTAACTGCCATTTTATTACTAAATAAATAGAGAATAGGGGGAAAAAATAGGCATTGTGTATCTTGTTACGGTTGGTTAAGGAGAGTCTAGGCTCTCAAACTCCTAGTGATTATTGGGTTATCATTCCTTTATTCCGTATCTCTTATTGTAACATCCTTATTTCTATTCGGCAATTTAAAACATAATTCTGACCAGTTCAATCACATTTATTAATCGAAACTGAAGGACAATGCAAAGTTCCATATTAACACTAGGAAGTAACATTGCTCATGTATGTTTGAATCTGCATTTTCCCAACAACAAAAAATCCAACCTAAGAGAGCTCCACTTCCATATTTAAAATCCAAAATCAAATTGGCTGGTATTCCGGACTGTCTTAAAAAAGCAAGTATATGAGCAAATCATAAAATTAATGCTAATAAAGATAGACATTAGCAATTAGTGTATAAAAAGAAAAATTGAAACTTAATAGATTATGAGCTGCATGCAATCCCAGTTCCTTAGCCACCATGCAAGTGATTAATCTTGAGTTTTTTAAACAGAATAACTATTAGAAAATTTGTTTAACTGTCAGCATGGAAGATGATCCTTAACATACACAGGTATTCAGATAGCAAAATTTTGAATGGGAATAGAAAATCCATATTCAGTGCAATGAGTTTTCTCAATGAAAATAAGTAACTTATAGCTCAAACTTTAGATAAGATTGCTCTGTATAATTAGCAAAGATCCCAGAAGAAAAAAAGTTATGAGGTCAGTCAGGAAGAGATACCTGCGACTTGAATTCACCTTTTTTATCCATTGTAAGAAAAAACTCAAATAGAGGAACACCAGCAGCAGATGTTGCAAGTTGCCTAGGAAAATATGGTAGAAGTGTTAACACCAGAAACAATACAAAGTAGTGGGGGCAGGACCACCAAAAGTATCACATGCAGAAATGGTTTGAAACATCAAAAAGTAAAAAGTAGTTCCCAAAGATATGTGAATAATAAATCAATAATATTAAGATATATTTCATACAAGGAATGAAGGAAAACAAACGGCATGAATAGCTGTAAGTTTAATACAGAGAATCGGTGCATACTGCTCTATCTAATGACAATCTGACATATAAGCATAAAACCCCAGGTATAATTACAGTTGAAGACAGGTTTTTAGTCTATTTAGGTATAGAGGGAAGAAAAGGGATGCTCAAAATAATAAAATAAAATTGATATTGACGTGACAGATATGGTGGATGTTATTAGTTATTACAGAAGACAAAGCACTAATCAATGTCTATACTGATACTAGACTCCCAATCCTAACTGAATAAGGAAACAAATCATGATATATAAGAAAATATGGAAATCACTCCTAAGAAAGAATCTAAGACACTAACGTATTTTTTGTTACAATGATGATAAGGATCATATGGTGCAATACGTTTCAGCTTTCATAACAATGACCATTTATCTATTATTCAGACAATCTCAATTGCAGAGTGGAAAGAAGAAATATATAAGAAGTTTAAGCTGTGGGGACAAATTTTGAATTGAGACAATCTCGAAGGGAGAGAAGAAATATTTAATAAGTTAGAGCTGTGGAGACAAACTTTGAAAGCACAAGTACAGGTAAAACAAAATATACAGAACATAAGTTTAGAAGCAAACACACCAACTCTAGCTTAGAAGTGAAAATTGGAGACCACACCATGCCATATGTTCCACAATTAACCGTAGGAAAATAGAGGAAAATGTAAACCATAAGAACCAAGCAGGGCAGATAAAAAGAAAGAATGCTTCCGGTGCAATTTTTGATAGGAAGGATAGACTCAAGCTTAAGGAAAATTTTTATTGCACAACTGAAAAAACCTGCAATGGTGTGTGTGACTAAATGTTGAGAGCTGGAGCCAATACAAACTTAAACTCAATGTTGTAGCTTTGAGAATGTTAAAATAATTGATTGCACACACGTGCAAGATAGCATTAAAAAGGAAAGCATTAGAAGAAAACTTGAGGTAGCCCTATTTGGAATCGGAAACAATGATAGAATCTTGACTTAGGTGTTTTAGACTTTAGATGTTTATAGAGAAGACCTATAGAAGCCCCAATAAAAAGGAGTGATCAAATGGAGAATAGACCAATAATAGAGATAAAGGAACATCAAGATTCAAGAAGAACTCTAGGCCAAACTGTTAAGAAGGATTTAAATTAAAATAAACTGACATAAACCAGGATTGATTATATGATATAATGACATTGTAGCACTTAGTGGGCACTTAATGGAGAAGACTTTTGTCAATGTTGTATTCGAGAAATTTTAATTTCTTTGTCGATTGCTTTATTCTCTCATCTTAATGGTTAGAAATAAGATTCTTCTCGATATTCCCCCTAGCAAACTGATCATCTATTTCAATATCTTATGTCTACATTAAATTAGGCAAAATATGCATAGTTGATTGACTATATCACCTTAATATCACTAGGGTTTCGTACTACACCTAGTCTTGTACATGTATATGCACAAAGGCTCTTACCTAGTAAGTAGTTACTCTCATCTTAATTTATACAGAAAGAAGCCAGAGTTACAAACAAGTGTGTCAGCATGAGCATATATGATAAGGTTCCCTTGTGAGCTTAATGGACTTTACCTATTACAAGAAGCGCATGTAATATTGACCATGTTTCAACGAGCTTATTACGACAGCTTTTTAAACCGCAAAGAGCTACTTCGGGATTAAGATTAATAGAGTGTGCTAAAATTCAGTGACCAAAGAAAAACTAAAAGAAAGGGAGTCAACGTGGGAAAATTGTAAGATTTGTGATAAATGAATTTTCAAGAACTGATTCTGTAATTGTATTCTAAATTACATATAGATATAGAGATCTGAATCTGATATAATGTATGCATGCAGTAAGACCACGATCGTGAATGTGCCAACTACACCTAAACTAGCATCTATCAGTTTAGAGACCTAATAGAAACACAAGCCAAGACACATGCTCTAGAGACTAGCTACTCTTAACAGAAAAGATAAACGCAGAAATAGGTTAAATTATTCCGGAACACCCCCTCTGCCTAGAAAAAAAGGGCTAATGTTTTCTGTCTTAGTTTAAGGTTGAGGTTGGGCATAACTTGAAACAATTGATAATCTAAAAAAAAAAAATACTATGGTTACATATCATAGGTAGTGGAACTCCAACCCAAATATTTTAGACATTTTAGCTTGCTCAGTGCTGAACTGGTGGCACATCACCTTTACTGTAATAAGTTGTTTCTTTGAAGAGGCAAATTTCCCAACATTTTTTTATCATCATGATATAAAAATTACCTAGGACTATAACTCCTTGCCACATATCTTCCATGCTCTGGGGTTATGCGAATAATTAAGCCATGTGGATCATTAACATCTTTTGAAATACCAGCCCACCAACCCACCTGCAAAAGCCAATATATGTGTAAGTTTAAAAGTTTTTATGGATAAGTTCAACAGGCATAAAACCATTACAAATAACACAAAAAACAGATGCTCCAAACAGTGCAATTTATTGGCTTAGCATACAACACTAAAATGTCAGTCACACCACAGCATTAATCTATTTAAAAGAAAATAAATGATACAATCAACCCATAGATATGTAAAATGAATTAGAATCATATTTGAAATGTGTGATAAAAGATATGCACCGTAAATTTGAAGTCGTGACAATAAGCAAACCAAACATTTCCATAAATAAATTATTACTATTTGTTATCTCAAAATATTGACTGTCATTTGGTTCTACAACAACTCCCAACAACAGATAAAGTATCAAGGAAAGTCTTGTCTTGACGTCAGAAGCAAATTTTCAACCCAAGTATTAGTAGCTAATTAAGCCCCTGTATATATTACTAGGGTCGACCTATGACATTGTATTTTTTTTTTACAAGACCTATGACATTGTATGTGACATTCTATATCCACCACAATGCAAATATATTCATGCAAGTTGTCATTAAACAAAGTCTATATGAACTCACGAGTCCAGCCCCAGCTTTATCTCTTAAAAAAGCTGCATCACTGTACCGCTCGTCTTTTATGGCTCTCTGAAAGATTAGAAAATATACACATAATTAAAATACAAACAATATGGTGAAAAAGTAAAGCAAATAAATCAGCTAACAGTTTAAAACAGCCTTCATTTATCATAAAAACTTCATGCACATCGAAATTCCTACCTTGAGAAGAGATGTCACTCTTCCAACACTGTCATTGTTAGATGCAGCTGCAATGGCCACCTTAAGCTTAGCAGCTTCTTCATAATCCTCCACATATACAGCATGACGTAACTGAGCCTATAGAACACAAAAATCGTGTCAGCAAATAATTGTTACCAAACCCAAAAAGCCAACTGATTAATTAAATTGTTAACTCTCTTGGTTATTATTCTACACGTGACTATTCCTGAGAAATCAAATCTTTCAAGAAATAGATTATTTCGCACCAAAACAGATTTAAAAAAAAAATTACCAGAAAGTTCAAGACGATATATGCAAAAATCGAAATTCATTAAGCATCAGAAACAGCGAAAAGAAAAGACAAGAATGTAACGGCGGTGCACCTTGAGGATGGTGACAAGACGTTCTTGGTCGTCAACCTCTTCGAAATGTTGGCGCCAGCGATTCCAATCCCATTCTTCATCGTTAATATCACCACGTTCTTTGGCGGCGGCGCGGGCACTCCTGAGCGATTTCATATACGAATCGAATTGTTTGATAGCGCCGGAGACGAATTCGTTGAGCATCGAATCCCATCGACGGTTAGTAGAGTCGTTGTTGTTGGTATTGCTGTGGTTGTCGTCGGAGACGGAGTTGAGGCAGAGGCAGAGTGGTTGGGAAGGGAAATGAAGAAGTGAGGGACGTTTGAGAGGGAAGGTAACTGAGAGGTTTTGCTTCGGGAAAGTGAGGTTCGGAGCAGAGACACTGGAAATTGAAGCCATGTGGTGTGGTGTGTGTGTGAAAGAATTGAAAAATTGGGAAAATGAAAAATGTTATGAGGCTATGATATAAGTATATGATGATGTGGTTAATTAGTGTTGTTGATGAATGGAACAACGAGTCGTCAAACATGAGGCTGCGATATTACACTGTCAAATTATTTCGGATGGATACTCACCGCCGCTGAAACTATTTTTTGTGGAATAATAAGGGGATAAGGATCTACCTTCTTTAGATTATTATTTCTATTTTCCTTTTCGCGATTCATGCGTTTCATGTAATAATAATAATATTGCTGAAAGTATTGTGCCAAAAAAAAAATACATAATTTACATGTGAAAGTTTAATCTCTACTAATATTATTAAAAGATAAATATATATTTAATTATAAATGATATTTTAAATTCTTTTTTAATTTAGATTAAAATATCATCTCTTCACTTTAAATAAAATTAGAGCAATGATACTTATATATTATATTTACCACATTAGTCTATTTTATCTCTTAATCTCGGAAGATGTGTAAGCCAAATATTTTTTATAAAATTATATTTTATTGATTAAAAAATATTGGGCAACGTGTAACAATAAAATTAGTTTTTAAAATGTTTATGGACTTCATGGTGGGACCAATTTAATTACTATACTTCTCTTACTCAATTTAATTACTATACCTGTTTTTAACTTGTTTTAATTACTATACCTAAAAAAAGTTAATTATTGAATAGACATATAATCAACGATATCCCATGATATATTTTGTTTTGTCTGTGATGTATAATATTTTATGAAATTACATAATGACATTATGTTATAGTGAACACCCCTAATATTACGACAACGACATC
>JBBPBT010000036.1:705527-716446 GCA_037974875.1 Cicer bijugum
TTAGAACATGTATTTTTAACTAATTAAAAATTTAAATATTATTTTTTTAATAAAAAAATTATAGTTTTGATATTTTTAACATGTATCTTATGACACATGTTAACGTAACCATTTAGTTAAATATAAAATTTATTTTACAACATTGAATAAAATATATAAGAAAGTCATTTTATAAATAATAATAAAATTATATTTATAATTAATATACTTTTAATTTTTAGAACAGCATAGAAATAGTTTGAATAAATTATTGACTGAGTTTAAGAGAATTTTATATTATAAATAAAATAAATTTCCCTCCTCTTCTATAATGCGTCATTATTTTTTTTATAAAGTCATTTCTTTTTTAAACTCTCAAATATAATATATCTACAAATAACATTAAATAAATATTACGAGATAATAAAAATAAAGAGAAAAGGAAAAACATATTTTAGAGACATAATATTTATTCCAGGGAAATATATAACAAAAACATAATTTTGTCAAAAAAAAAAAAAGGGAAAAAAAGTTAATTTAGAGTTTACCCGACCCAATCTGAGCGGTTCGAAGGAAACTGGGCCGATCCGAATAGACGGTATCATCACAGGCGATACAATAGACGGTATCATCCGCAGGCTATGGTCTTCTTCCTTTTACAGTTTCCGGTCACCGGTTCTCATCGTCTTCTTTTGAGCAAGACATAGGTATCACTCTCTCACTTCTTCAGAATATTTGTTTTCAATGCCCCTAAATTTGGTTCCATCATTACATCTAACAAGCGCTTTGAATTTTACTAGCCTTCTACAAATTCTCGATTAGGCCATAATTTTTTCAACGTGTTACCTCATTAAGATTTTCAATTTATTAAGTTCTAAAAGCTCTTATGTGATAGTTATGTTTTCAAATAGACAATTGCGCTTCTAATCGCTCTACAACAGCGTCTCGCGAACTGCTTGTGTTGTGTTAGCTGTTTTTTGGCTTATCTCGAAACAGTTTTCATAAGATTATCTAGATTCTAGATATAGTGCTGGACTTAGTGGCCTAGCCATAACTAAGTTTAGAAATTTTAGTAATCAGAAGTTTAGAACATTAATTCTAGACTAGTGTTTAAAAGTCATCCAAAATTCTAATGATCAATAACATTCTTCGTAAGTATATTTTAGGGCTCTCCCTGTCTTTATAGCAAGATGGTGATTTGATTAGTGTCGATTTGAGACAACTTGAGTTTTAAGGAAAGCATTCATTTTTCCTTATTTTATCAAACTGACATTGATCAAGTTATTGTCTCAACCGTAAAAATCAAGAAGACCGATAACTAATGAATTCCGTCGATCTTTGTTAGTGTTTCGAGTAGCTTTTAAGCACCGGTCTACGTGGACCACCTATAGAGGTGGTGCTCCATTGTAGCATCCAGCTGCAAATTGATATAGGAAATTAAAACCTTACCACCTACAAACATGATTCCTTATAATCCCCTAGCATAGTACATTACTACTAATCTAAGACTTTCACAAACCACAATATAGTTCCCTAGCTAGGTGGCCGTAAACTTTTGAAGTATAGAAACCTAGAAAAGTTATTCCCCCAAATTTGGCAGCTGTTAAGGTAAAGTAAACTATGATAGTTATAATAGGACTTGTTTGAAACTAGTTTAAAAGTTCTATCAATTTTTAATTCTTTCAAATGGCTTTGTAGAAGACACAATTTTTTTTTTATAAAAAAATTATGATGATATACAAGTCATTTACTTTGACTTTATTTCATTTTTGTTTCTCTATTTGGTTCGTGTCATGTACTAGACTACTATGCAAATTGGTAACTTTTACGAATACTATTACAATAAAAACAATCAAAGCATTTTTCCGCTAGGTGAGATTGGTTACATGAATTATACAATACCACTAAAGTTTTCTACGGCGAAGAGTTCAGAAAATCCATTAAAGAGAATATAGTGCTAATGTACAGATTTTGCATTATATAGAATAATAAAATATATCATGTTTCTTTCCTAATTTGCAATCAATTCGAAGATGCAGAACGGCCATGGCTTTGTTTGTTGTTGAATGTTGACTAGCAATTACATCCCCCTTTTACATTATGCAATAAAATGCACCCAGTATATTCTAGCTTAAAATCTTACTCATGTTGATTTGTAGTTTAGTGAATAATGCATTCAGTTAAACTCTGCATTAGCCTTTAAAGACTTAGAACTTATGCAGATTAGGAGCCGGATAACACTATAAACAAATCTGAAGACTTGTACAATTGGTTAAAGATTACTGTCCAGAATACATGGCTTGTCAAATGGGATCTTTGAATCTGCAGTGGAGACTATCAATTACAGAGAACGAAAGCTGCAAAAGATCATTTGTAGCCCTTGCAAATTTTAGAATCCCCAACTGTTGTGAGCCATGTTTTGGCGGACTAACTCCAAATGTTGGCATGAAGTCTTTACCTTTTTCTCAGAGCCGGTAATTGAACTTTAACATTTCCTTTTTTCCCTCGCTCCAAAATCAAGGTGACTTTTTTGTTACATAATAATTATTTGTGTTATATAATACTTTGAGGGGTAGATGGTAGAAGCCCTGTTAAAAGAGTTGATCAAATGAAGGATAGTTTAATAATTAGAGGTAGAGAGGAAGATTAGGAAAGAACTCTGAGCAGTTACACTTAAAAAGGAATTAGAATTTAAATGGCCTGTTAAAAGTGTTGGTCAAACGATGAGAGCTGCTAAAACAAGAATGTCATTAGTCTAATTGATGGCATTGTTTTAATTGATAGGATTTTTTGTCTTTCTTACCCTACTACCAAGCTAAAAAATGGTTTTTCCATACCATAAATATAATCACGCAATTACATTTGGTTTAATGTTTTTCAATACCTTGGTTCAGTTTCCTGGGAAGAAAAGCTGGGTGGAAAGTAGTTTTGGCCTTGAACACAAACACAGGTGGAGTGTCTGGTAACGGTGAGCAACAAAGCTTCAATGATTCTGGTTCCAGCTTAGGCGGTACTCGATTAGGTAGGATACTGAGTGCTGGTGGAAGACAACTTCTAGAAAAGCTGAATTCAGCTAGAAAGAACTTCCCTATGAAAATATTCCTGCTACTTTTGGGTTTCTACACGGCAAATGCACTAGCCACAATCCTTGGTCAGACAGGTGATTGGGATGTTCTGGTTGCTGGTGTTGTGGTGGCTGCAATTGAGGGGATTGGTATGCTAATATATAAAAAACCACCTACTATGAGGACTGGGAGGTTGCAATCTTTTCTAGTGATGGTGAACTACTGGAAAGCAGGCATATGTTTGGGCCTCTTTGTAGATGCTTTCAAGCTAGGAAGCTAAGGACCAGAAACCCGTCTCACTTGCTCTCTTTAATTTATTATTGTATTTCATAAAACCATGGTAAGTCATAAGTGAAAAGTTACTTTTTTTCTAATGCTACCTTAGTTCTATTAGCAATTGGTGCACATGTAATTGTAATATATGAATAGCATTGTTTAATGAGGCACTGTGCAGAATGCACCATTTCATGTCCTTCTGTGAAGGTGAAAGTTGAAACAGTTGTATTATTGACTCAACTTGAATTCATTCGGTTGTAGATCTGCTCAGGAATCCCTCTGCACAATCAATTATATATTATGTATACACAAGATTCATAATTAAATATTGGAAACTACATAAATAAGGAAACAAACTATATTTCAATTATACAAAAAAAATTATATAAAAATTGAATGGATTATATTCTCTTTGAATAGGATATAGTTTAAAAAAAAAAATCCCCTTAAGTTAGTGCATCTATTATGTACCAAACTTGCTAAAACGGAATTTGAGGACTTCAGAGAAACTTTGAGAATACCTGTATGTAAGCTGATCACAAGAGCTTACAAATTCAATGGCCATTTCCTTATAGCGAACTTTTTATTGGATAAAGTGACAATTAATTTCTATGTTTGACACGATGTGAAGAGAAACTTGATTATCACAGTAGAGTTTCATCTTATCAGTATGAGATCAAATTTGAACTCGCGAAATAACTAATTTCATCTATATTATATATAAGCTCACAAGTAATGATGATTACGAGGAAAGTGGTCTTAAAGAATATACATTGTGGAAAATTTTATTCTATACCCCTACCGTTGGTTCTCAATCCTCGTACCCCCAACAATTTATTTAAATTCCATTTTGCTCCCATTACCGTAAAAAATTCCTGACATTTTCTCTCCAATTCCTTGAAATTTTTGGAATAGAAAATAAGTTAAAAAAATTTCTGGAAATTAAAGAAGTTGAAGACAGCTGTTCTAATATGATCCAAAAGGCCCATATTTGAGTCTAAAGGCTCAACCAAAGGGGATGAAAGTAAACGTTCTTCCGTTTTTTATTTATTTTGTAAGAATTTAGAAGTTATAGTTTGGTAAAAAGCTAAAAAAGAGGGTTAGATAAGCCGGGAGTATTGGCTTTCGTACCCTCCAATTAAACCTCTACCCCCCAATTTAATGATTTTTGGGTGAAATACTTAAAATACTCCTAAAAAATTTAGTAAAAAAGTAAAAAAAAAAAAAACATACATTCGTACCAAAGAACTGAAAATTCCAAAAAGTAAATTTTGCTGGAAAAAATCTTTTACCGGAAATTTCAAGGAATGAAATTTCCGGTAGTTAAAAATACACACCGAAATTTCGTTTTTAAAATTTCCGGGCAGCTAACCGGAAATTATTTGAAATTTCCGGATGGGTTACCGGAAATTTCAAAAATGAAATTTCCGGTTAGCTTCCCGGAAATTTCAAATTTCCGGTACTGTTTTGTTTTTTTTGTTAATTTTTTGTTTTTAATATTGTTAGTGAGGACCAGAGGAGCAAAAACTGATGGCGACCATTCTCGAGTTCGGCCTCCTACTCAATCAAATAGGAGAGCTGCTGTTGAGAAAAGGAGAAGAAGGAATGAGGAGCAGGCGCCCCCGGATGAGCAGCCTACACAAAATCCTATGTTCGATGCAGAACAGGATGACCAGCCGCAGTTTGAGCAGCAGCAGGATGAGCAGGCGCAATATGACCAGTATGAGCAGCCGCAGGATGACCAGCATCAGTATGAGCAGCAACAGTATGACCAGCCACAGGAGCAGCAACAGTATGAGCAGTATGAGCAGCAGCAGCCTCAGTATGACCAGCCTGAAGAGCCGATGTTTCCTGGAGGTCCTTATGATCTTTCTGTCCTTACCGATTATGAGCATCATATAGCCATTAATGTGTAGAATAGACAGGTTAGTAAATTATTTATTTATAGTATAAGATTATTTGTAGTTTAATAATTTATTTATAGTTATAAGATTATTTGTAGTTATAACATTATAATTTATTACATATTATAATTTTTAATTGTGTGTTATTTTTAATTAAACAGGAAAGACGTGCCTTGAAAGTTGTTTCAAATGACAAAAAACAAGACAAATTCATTGATATCAGATATCAATTACCTGCTGAAATTGATCATTGGATTAATATATCTGGATTACGTCCTCTGAGAAGATGTAGTCTGCAAATGATTGATGGTAATATGATATCTGCTTTTGCTGAGAGATGGCACGCAGAGACTAGTTCATTTCACCTGCCATTCGGTGAAATGACTATTACTCTTGACGATGTAAGGGGTCTTTTGAGCATCCCATGTACTGGAGAGTTTTTTACACCTCCCGCAAATGTCAATGAAGATTTGGCAATTGCTGCTGTTGTTCAGTTGTTGGGAGTTTCATATGATGAAGCTGTGGCTGAGACTAGGACTAACAGAGGGGCATCTTATAGTTTTGAATGGTTGAAAGAGGTATTTTATAAGAAACTTCATGAACGTAGATATGACTGTGCTGCTAGGGCATATCTACTTTATTTGGTAGGGTGTACTATTCTGGCTGATAAGAGTTTTACACTTGTATCTGTAAAATATATCTTTTTGTTTCAAGATCTTGATAGCTGTGGTAAATGGGCATGGGGACCGGCTGCACTTGTTGTGTTATATGACTATCTTAGAGATAGTACATTGCCTGCTACCAAACAGATTGGAGGTTATTTATCTTTATTTCAGGTACTATTATATTTATTATACTTATCATTATGTTTTTAATTATTTGATCACATTAATAATTTTACAATATTTCTATTATTTACAGACTTGGATTTATGAACATTTTCCTGATATTTGTAAACGGGATTTCGATGAACATATTTCGTCGATGCCACTGATGTT
Organism: Cicer bijugum; assembly: GCA_037974875.1. NCBI lineage: Eukaryota > Viridiplantae > Streptophyta > Magnoliopsida > Fabales > Fabaceae > Cicer > Cicer bijugum. The sequence goes on from JBBPBT010000036.1 coordinate 711,750, forward strand.
TCGTTGGACTGCGAAACAAACATCAGGGAATGTTGCATATTACAGGGCAAAGTTTGATGCTTTGAGGGATACTAATATCATCTGGGCACCGAATTACGATGAGGGCGCTGTGACACGATTTCAGTCTGTGTCATTATTTACAGGATACATGCGTTGGTGTTTCACGATGGTTTCGTATTTACCAGAGAGGTGCATTCGTCAGTTTGGGTATACTCAGCACATTCCTCCTACACCACCGATGCTTGTTGCACGTGATGTCGACATTGAATGGAGTATGTACCAGAATTCTGTACGATCACTTCGACCTAGATTGCATCCAGCTGCATATCCACATCAGTGTGTTGAGGGATACATCCAGTGGTATTATAGGATATCTCATCCTCGGATGATCCCTTATGTTGCTGCATATGCTGACCCTAGTGATGATGTTGATGCTGGTCCTGGTCCTGGTCCTGATGCTGGTTATAGTCATGATGCTGGTCCTAGTCATGGAGCTGATCCCGATACTAGATGTACACGGTGTGATGCAGTTGGTGGTCTTATACAGCAGAGCTTAGATTTGCATATTGGTGGTCTTGAAGATCAGATGTTTCTGTTATTAGAGAGGGCTTTACACATTTCTAGAGGAGGAGATTATCAGTAGTATTGTAGTTGTATTATTGACACTTATTATTTTGTTAGCGATGTATGTTATTATTCAGAGATATTTATTATTTTGTTATTGACAGTTATTATTTTGTTATTGACACTTATTATTCAGAGTTAGCGATGTATGTTATTGACACTTATTATTTTGTTAGCGACTTATTCAGAGATATTTTTATCGACTTATTTATCATTCAGATATATTATTATCGACTTATTTATTATTCAGAGATATTATTATCGACTTATTCACGACATATTATTATCGACAAATTAAAGTGTCAATCATATCATTTAAAACAACTTACAACTCAAAAGTGTCAACATATCATTTAAAACATCTTACAACTCAAAAGTGTCAATCATCTGCCAAAGACATATATTCTGAATTATTTTCTAAATCTAAAGAGCCCCAATGTTGGAGACGTCCTGCATAAGCGACAGCCCATGATGTAGACTCATCGCTACGATGATTCTTCCAATGTCATGCAAGTGGAGGTAACGGACATGCAGATTCCAATTTAACTTGAACCCAATGATTCTCGTTAACAAAACCAATGCTGATAACACGATCACGTGACAAATCTCCATTATGTGCACCCCTCAATGGGAAAAAAGTCAAACAAAAAGTTTTTGCTAATGTAACAAGAACAAGATTATATTTTGTTGCTATCACGTAACCCATATCAGGAATAGTCATCCACTTATCGTGACCTTGGTTGTCCAAATCAGTTACAAGTAAAGACTCGGTCACTTCTTGCAAACGTTCCTGGAATAATGCAACATACAAATCTGGTTTGGATTTAATCTCTGTATACAACTGTCGACGTATAATGCTCCAGGATTCTTCACCATGACCAAGTAAAGCAGCAATAGCACGATATCCACAGTTTCCATCTGCTTTAACATTAACTATATCTTCAATATATGGATGAATTAAAGAAGGAAACTCGTGGAAATATTTTTTAACCTGATGGGAGACTTGTTTGGATGTTTGATGGGAGACTTGTTTGGATGCTTGATGGGAGAATTGTTTGGATGTTTGCTGGGAGACTTGATTATCAACATGCTCAAAGTATGATGGGTCGCGATATACGTCATATCCCTTCGGCTTATTGCCTTTTTTCTTAACACCACCTTTTGTTTTGATTTTATCCACTGGTGCACAGATTGATGTTGTCTCTGGATATGCTATTTCACGCAACTTGCTCTTTAATGCCCTTCTTCCAGCAACATTAAGTGTTTTCCATGTTTTCCAAATTATATTCATCTCCGATGTAATGTCCAACTCTGAATCATTTGTCAACTGTTCATCCTCTTGATCACTATTCAAAGTTTGTTTTCTCCAATGTATATGAACAACATCTAATGGGATTGAAACGCCTTCCAGCTTGTATCGTGCTAACTCACACGCACAAGGTAATCCATGAGTCTTTCTAAGTATACAACTACAGACATCTTTATCGTTACCGACATAACTGACTCTCTTGTATTCTTCAACAATATCACCTAAAGCTTTCCTGGATACCACCCAAGTCAATTCCTTAAAGAATGGATTGTTGTGTACATGCTCTTTGCGACCCTTACTTGTCTCAAATGAACCTTTGATCTTAATAATTTGATACTTCAACATGTCATTCATACCATTCCATGCCTTACAAAAATCTCCTTTACTGTGTTCCAAAAATCTCTTTAATGACCAATGAGCAGACTCAACCCTAATATTTAAAAAAAAATATTCGATTAATCATATATCATATATAAAATAAAATACAGAATATGAAGTTTTAATGACATACTTATTAGTCGTAGTATTTCCTAGATGCAATACTCGATTGGTCCAAGCTTCAACAAATCTTTCCTTATGAGGATTCAACCATGTGTCTCGGACGTAGTCAAAAAATATAATATTATCGACACATGCTTGCTCAAATATTTGCAAAAGTACCTCGTACTCATTCTCTTCAGAACAATAAACAATTTTACTCCACAACTCAAGAATGGGTTCTTGCATGTCTCTGTTTAATATATACTGTTTGCATTTGGCTCTAACATTTTTGTTAATATGAAGTTGGCAAAGTAAATTTGTTGAAGATGGAAATACAAATTTAATTGCATTCATTAAAGCAAGTTCTCTGTCAGTGACAATCACCTGAGGAAATGACGTGTTTGAAAGAAACAACTCTTTTAACTTCTCCAATGCCCACCAAAAGTTGTCTTGACGTTCAGAATCCATATAAGCAAATGCAACATTAAATGTCAACCCAGTTGAAGTTACACCAACAATTTCAAACAACGGTAACCTATACTTGTTGGTTTTATAGGTACTATCCATAATCAGTACAAGAGGGAACATGTTCAGCAAAGTTATGGAATCTGAGTGCGTCCAAAATATACCTCTCACAATGTTGGAGTCCTCATGAGTCCTACTCCAACAAGTATATTTCTCAGCTTCAAGTAACTTCAACAAATGTTGCATATCAGTTCTAGGTCCCATCAAATTCTTCTTGTATGTACTCCGTCGCTTGTAAATTTGATAGATACTAGTCACATTCTCCTTATCATGATCTCTAAAATATGACAAGATGTGTCTCGGTGCAACGTGATATTTTGTCAACTCGTCAACTTTTTTCTTATCTTCTTTTGTTAAGCGTCCCATCCATGCATTATTTTCAAAAGTAGCTACTAACTCATGGTTGTGAAGTCCACAAATTAAATTAATAATCCATCCTTCATTATTTTTCAGTGGTCTCGATCTAAGTTTAAACGGACATCCACACCTTTTAGTTGAAGTACCTGTGTCATTTTTATTTGACTTATATTCTCCACCTCTATCACAACCAAGAATTAATTTTGACTTTCTTTCTCTCTTTCCAGTCTCTACGTCTGATCGAGTAATGATAACAGCTACTCGATTTTGTCGACCTATCTCTCTTGCCCATGATATAACAGCTTCTCGTGACTCAAAAATTTGATCAGTTGTAAACGCTTCAGTTAAATCTATAAATACTGGTTGTGCATTTGTCATCCCTATTTCAAAAAAAAAAAAATACAATAACAACCACATTAAAAAATATGCAAAAAAAAAAAAATTAAAACTGCCGGATTTTTGAAATTTCCGGATTGACTACCGGAAATTTCAAATAAACAAATTTCCGTTACACACATCATAACTACCGGAAATTTCAAATTTCCGGTATTCAAATTTTAACTACCGGAAATTTCAATTTGCAAATTTCCGATACCGGAAATTTCAACGATGATTAACTGCTTACCGGAAATTTCAACTAAGGTCAAATGTTGAGGTAAATTTTTTTTACTGCCCAGGTGAGTGTATTTATGAGGGTTAAATTTGAATTTTTATGAAAATGGGGGGTAGAAGTCTAATTGGGGGTACAAAAGGCAACTTTCATAAGCCGGAGATGAGGTTGGGCCTTATATTGGTTCAAGGCATATTGGTCTCATGTTACTTCACCTCTTGAAGAAGTTCAAACACACTATTCATTTTTATTATATAAAATTTAAATCAAGGAGATACTCCTAAAGAAAACTACAAACTTCAACAATGATTTACAATAAAATTTATATATAAAATGTTGATGAGAGAATTTTGAGCTTGAGTCCAATAAATTTAGGCGTAAGGTCAAACTTAAATTTAAATTAGAGAGATATACTTAAAGAGATAAAACTTATATATAAAATAGGCTAAACTATATATGTGGTTCCTTAACTTAATTTCAGGTAATGTTTTAGTCCTTTATTTTTTTTTTCGAGTTGATCATTTATTTTAATTTTATGTGATAATTTGATATTTTATGTTTTAAAATTTCAACAATGTTATCCTTTTTTGTACACAAATTCAAAAAAATCATCAAAATTTTCGACCAAAACCCATTAAATTAATAATCATTTTCAATATAATGCAAATTTTATCAAATCCATAACTCAAATACACTCATATTTTCATCTCCAACAACATCATATAAAGAATAAAAATATGAGTTTGTTTTAAGATTTAATATATGAATTTAATTAAATTTGTATTTTATTGA
>JBBPBT010000036.1:716767-727545 GCA_037974875.1 Cicer bijugum
CACTTAAAATTAAAATAAAGGACCAATTCGAAAAAAAAAAAAGATAAAAGACTAAAACGTTAGTTGAAATTAAGTTAAGGGACCACGTATGTAATTTATCCTATAAAATACTAATTAGAAAATTTTAAACTTTGAGTCCAACAAACTTTAAGTGTAAGGTTGAACTTAAATTTAAATTAGAGATACACCTAAAAAACTACAAACTTTAATGATGAATTTAAGCTAAAATTTATATGTAACATGCCGATGAGCGAATTCTAAACTTGAACCCAACAAACTTTAGTATAAGGTTGATCTTTCGATACGAGCTTCATTATCAATTTAAACACACTATTTCAATATTTATTATTTAATAATTAAATTTATGTAGACCAGAAGAAAGAAAGACATGCGTCTATCTGTTTATTTTTTTTATTGTTATTTATTGTGTATATACATGTATATTATCATATCATTTATTGCATAATATTTATTTCAATTTAATTCATTTATTTTAGTTTGATAGATCATATTATCTGGATTTCAGCTTCAATATTCATTTCGTATGTTTTTAAATTCCAACTTAAATTCAGAAAAAAAAAATATTTCGTTAAAAGCAACAAACTTATAAAGAAAAAATTTCAACCCAAATTATTAGTGACTGATAGTTATATTTGAAGTTTCCATTATATTTAGCTATGGATAGCATAAAGCTAAATTCTTTTGGAAAAAAATTCACAAAAAATAATTTCTTATAAGTTAAATAAGTTAAATAATATGGAATTATTTTTTTAACGGAATAATATGCAATTCTATAAATATGAAAGTCCTTCCAAAAAAATAATATGGAATTCCATTCATTTTTCTAAGACAACGAATCACAAATTAAAAAAAATGATGATTTAAAAACTTTTAACTTTTAAACCAGTATCTATTTTTAAAAAGAGAAAATATAAATGCAAGTTTACCTTTTTAGAAAAAGTAAAAATGTTTATCATATCTGTGTAATAATATCAACAGTGTTATTTGGTACAATATTACTTTCTTTTAAATAAATAGATAGTAATAATTTTGGTTTCTAAAAAAAAAAATTGTTTTTTATTTATGATAAAAAACAATGGCCCTTAAAAAGAGTAGAGACGTGTAAGCATTGTGAGAGGAGTTATTTTGGGGAGCGTTAGTCTCGTTACTTTGGCGCTAAAGACGTGTTCAGCTTCAAATCTCTCTCTCTCACAAACATAACACACATCCCTTCCTTATTTCTCTCCTCAAATTCTCTCTTTCTTTAATCTCTATCTCTTCATTGTATTTCAATCTCTCTTGCTTATTTTTTTTTCTTTCAATCTCAATCTAACCATGGATGAAGAGTACGATGTAATTGTCCTTGGCACTGGCCTCAAGGAATGCATCCTTAGTGGTCTTCTCTCAGTTGATGGCCTCAAAGTAATTCATTTCATTATTTCACTCTTTCTTTATTGTTTTTAGTATTTGATTGTGAAACAAGTAATGTTAGATTGATCACCTATCAATTACTGAAATAGACAATGTCACATACATGTAAATACTGAAAATAATTTGAGAAAATAAAAGTGATTGAATATAATCATGCATCAGTTAATGCCGTGTAAATATTAGACACCAACATCTGTTGGCTATCAAATACGCCTATAATTTGTTCGACATAAGCAAAGTTTTTTATTTAAATTCATTGAAGTTATTGATCAAGTAACTAATTGTACCTAGTGAGATTTTCATTCATATTGTCAATTAAGAATTTATATCTGAACATGCCAATTGCTATATGGTAGTTGATCTATACACACATAAGGAGAAAGATCTACCTGTTACATAATTAAATCTTGTTATAGTTATTTGGTATTACAACTCTTGGTAAACATCATATTTTTGTCAAAAATAAAGCTTTTATTGAATAGATCAAATATATAAAAATTAAAGCTATATTTATGCATATAGTATAATATTGAATACATTAAAGACTCAACAATATGTTTTTAACTGATTAATAGGTCTTGTTCAATTTCACAGTTTTTGTTGATGTTTTATGCATTGCAAAAGATGTTTAATGACTCAGAATGCTGTATCACATGTTAACCATTTTCAATAATCTCCATGCTTCATGACCATGGTCATCTTGTCTATTTCTTTTTTTTTTGTTCCTATCCACTTAAATCAGGTGTTGCACATGGATCAAAATGACTACTATGGAGGGGCTTCTACATCTCTTAATCTTACACAGGTCACTCTCCATTGATACAGATTTTTAGTAAAAGCATGAAAAGTATCGCTTTTTTTTTTTTTGTTTTGTTTTGTTTTTGTTTCATGTTAGTTCTCTTTTCATACCAAAATTCATTTTCTGTTATATAGCTATGGAAGCGATATAGGGGAGATGACAAGCCACCAGAGAACTTCGGCTCGAGCCGGGAATACAATGTTGATATGATACCTAAGGTACCTGTTCTCATAGTTCATGACATGTGGATCAATCGGAATTTTCATATCAGAATTTGTATTGTTTCTTTCATTTGCTGATGAAGTACTGAAACATTTATGAATGCATGTTTTAAGTCTATATTGTTGGTTCCTTACTCTTGTTGTTTTCTTTTTGAAATTTACCTTTTAAATTTTAGTTAGACAACAAACATGCGTTTATATGTGTAGACAAGGTTCTGTTTCTTTCTATTTGAGCATATTACTATTTTCTAAAACAATATCTATGTGAAAAAACATTGCCATCTGCTTCAGGTTCTCTTTCATGCATTGTATGGCCTTTACTTTTGCTTTTTTCTTGGATTTTCCATCATTCGAACTATACTTTTTTCTTATGTGTTCTTCATTTTCATTCATTTATTGGTAAAACCAACTTTTCATCTGTTTTTATGGTAGTTTATGATGGCAAATGGAGCTTTGGTTCGTGTGCTCATCCACACAGATGTTACAAAGTATTTGAACTTTAAAGCTGTAGATGGAAGCTTTGTGTATAATAAGGGAAAGGTATGCGTCATATTTTACTTTTGAGCTCTTTACTTACAAACTTTACATTACATGAAACCACAAATATCTTTCTTCATTCATTTTCAGATTTACAAAGTCCCAGCAACAGATGTTGAAGCACTGAAATCACCTTTAATGGGTTTGTTTGAGAAGCGCCGAGCTCGGAAGTTCTTCATTTATGTCCAAGATTATGAAGCCAATGATCCCAAATCTCATGAAGGACTTGATTTGAACCAAGTTACAGCAAGGCAGCTGATTTCGTATGTATCTACTTCATTTCTATTTATCTTCTTATTGCTTGATTTTACATCCCTTTAAATCTGTCTTCAATTTTTATCTTTAAATAATATTTTCCTCACTTGATATGAGCATAAGCACAATTCAAATCACAGTTAACGGAATTTTTTATTATGAATGTTTTAAAAAAAAATGAAGTTTTATCATCAAAGTGAAATATGAGCACCACAGCTGATTTTATTTTTTTCTCATAAACTCTAACATTTTTACAGTGTAGTTTACCATCATTAATTATTCTAACCATATTCAATACATTGATTCAATCTACTTTTCCACATTTTTAATGATTTCTCCAAAAACAGGAAATATGGATTGGAAGATGATACAATTGACTTTATTGGTCATGCCTTGGCACTTCATCTTGATGACAGTTACTTGGACAAGCCAGCCAAGGATTTTGTGGACAGAGTCAAGGTACTCATTTGAAAATTATCTTTATATGCTTTCGAACATTGATATGATGCGATGGACTCTCACAGTTGTTTATCATATACCGATTGAGTACAGAACTCAAAGATAAGGATTAATATATGAAAATTTCCATAGAGATACATAGATGACATTAGAGAATCACAAATCAGATTTTTTTCCCTACATTTTTCATCCAAAAGATATACTAAAAAATGAGAAGGATATACACAATTGTATCATGATATTACCATGATTCATATTCCTGAATGGCTTAAAGATCCTAGAAGTTACATGGCTTTTCTTAGTCTTTATTAATGCATGAAAAAGGATAGAGTTGCCACAGAAGGATGTGTAAAATAAGATATTGATTTGTGCTAGAAGCCAAATCCTTAATGCAAAGTAAGATATCGACAATGCCTTTAATTAAAAGGAAAGCTAGATTATAGTTTTAAGATTTTTACCATGTGCTAGAACTTTAATGCTGTTTTTGGAATCATGACCATATAGTCATTTGGCATATGTTTTTTCATGGCTAAATTTATTAGAGCATGTAATGCTGTTTGTTTTGTACAGATTTATGCAGAGTCGCTCGCACGCTTTCAAGGAGGTTCACCTTACATATATCCACTATATGGACTGGGAGAGTTGCCTCAGGTTTTCCATATCTATCTTTCCTTTTAAATTTAATATATTTACGAAACTAACTTCAATACCTTTGATTTCTTGAAGGCATTTGCGCGTTTGAGTGCTGTGTATGGTGGAACTTACATGCTGAACAAGCCAGCATGCAGGGTAAGTTTGTGATGCTACTTCTATATTCAGGAAAATCAGTTGAATTATTACAAGCTGTGTTAAGAAGCTTGTATCTTATCAAGAGAATTAAATTCAATTTTGAGGTTTAACTTACATTCCTTTTCAGTCCATTTATCCTCACATTTTTAGATTCTGGTACATAGGTAGAGTTTGGTGACGACGGAAAAGCCATTGGTGTGACTTCAGAAGGAGAAACAGCAAAGTGCAAGAAAGTTGTGTGTGATCCATCATATCTGCCCGATAAGGTATATCTACTAGCTTGCTAAGGGTACAGAGATTGCCAGTATCTCATTAAAATACTTTTATTTACTTATTGAAAATGTTAGTTTGCAACGTAGCATGAATATCCAAACATGACTAAGCCTGATCTTTACCTGCCACACCATTTAATCAACCCAACAGGTTCATAAAGTTGGAAAAGTTGCGCGTGCAGTATGTATTATGAGCCATCCTATTCCAGACACCAATGACTCTCACTCAGCACAAGTCATTCTGCCACAGAAGCAGCTCGGTCGTAAATCGGATATGTAAGTTTGCTTTGAACTTCTAATTAGATTCCTTCAGTATCAAGTAACTACTTACAAATTATGAAATTAAATGAATGGACTTTTACTGATTTCCATGGTTATTTTAGGTATCTTTTCTGCTGCTCTTATGCTCACAATGTAGCTCCAAAAGGAAAATATATTGCATTTGTTACAACAGAAGCAGAAACTGACCAACCTGAGGTGGAGTTGAAGCCTGGGATTGATCTTCTTGGACCAGTAGATGAGATATTCTATGATATCTATGACAGATTTGAACCCACCAATGATCATGCTACTGATGGTTGTTTCATCTCTACAGTAAGTACTATGTAGAATCTCTAATAAACATGTTTTCTTTTCTTGTTTGTTACATCTCCTAACCATTGTAAAGGGTACTTGAAATTTCATACGACAGATATCCAATGTAGAATGAAATTTCTTACCTTATTTTTATCTTTTGAAAACTGTCCTCAACTGAAATTAAATTCTTGCAGAGCTATGATGCTACCACACACTTTGAAACCACAGTAAAAGATGTGGTTGAGATGTACAGTAAGATCACCGGAAAGGTATGTGACTAATTTTCAGTTATTGAACCGATTGAAATAACACTGTATCCACAAAGTTATGGCGGAACAGTTTGAGAACATTGTGAAATCAGAAACAACTATTTACAAGCAAAAGTAGTGAGAAATTAAACAAATTGATAGATATATGTCTAGTTCTCTAAATGACTATAGAATGTGATGTTGATCATATGGATTTTTGTTTTGTTTTTTCAGGTTCTTGATCTTTCTGTTGATCTGAGTGCTGCTAGCGCCACAGCTGAAGAATAAGTTTTCTTGCAATTATAATATAAGCATGCCCAAGTATTAGAAACAAAGCATGTCACATTTTCTTTTTTAAAATTCAAATTTGTCCGTGTTTAGATGACTTAAATGGGAAGATATAAAACATATCCATTGTTCCTTTTGTTTAATGGGTTTTTGTGCCCCATAAGTGACTGCATTAGTTTGTAGTTTTTGCAATACACATATTGTTTTTTTATTAAATTTAAAATGTTTTAAGTTATTATTTTTCTCCCTATGTCCAAGCACATGCGTCCAAACGATTTGTTCTTAGTTCAAGCTCGTTAATCAATTCAGCCTAATCACCTGTCTATTTCTCAATATTGGACCTGTGCTATTTCATTTTCTCTCACTACTAATAAAATATATATCTCTTTTAATTAATTGATTTGTGAAAAATTATTATTTTTAATTAATTAATCGATAACAAATATTTGTTTCGTGTATAATTTATATCAATTTTTTTCTTCATAAGTTTGATTTTATATGAGTTTTAAAATAAACATGATTATATCAAATATTTATATTGATTTAACTATAGTTATTAATTAATCTTATAAAAATATTCTTAAATTCGTTAGTTAGATTCTCGTTGACTAAAATTGAAATAGATGTTAATTTAAGATAGTCAGTTTATCCATTTCTCTACTTTTCAGTCTACGGAATCATCATAAGTCTTTTTCTAAAAGTCAACTTTAAAATAGCAAAAGTTCCTCGTTTGTTATTTTGTACACCTATTCACCAGTTTATTTACAATCAAGATTCTATCTAATACTTGTTTACCAACAATATAAGTTGTTTGATTTTTTCGAAATTAACTCATTTCTCACATGTTGCAATCTATTAGCCATCACCTAAGATAGGACATTAAATATACAACCTACTAATGATATTTGCAGAAAGTCTCGCAAGTTTTGCATACTCTCCTTTTTTGGAATAAAAAAATGGAGAGATGAAAAATGTGTAACGAGGAATGAAAAGTTAGTTTGTTTTCGAAAAAAAAAAGAGTGGGGGAAAGTAAAAATAAAGTATAGAATTTAGTGATGAAAAGTGAGAAAAAAGGAAAAAAATAAAATAATGTGTTAAAAAGGGGGTTTACCTGAAGAGAAGAGGAGAGAGCGTGGAACTCATGGAAAAAAAAAAGTGTTATAAAAGATTGAGTTTAATAAATGGTATCGATTGGAAAGAGTGAAGTAGTAGTCGAGTTGATTAATTTTGATAATTCACCAAAGATACAATGGGTATGTCCTTATTAATCAAATCCAGTTTATCCGGAGGTCAACAACAAACAAAAACCATGTCAACAACACTCCACACCACTGTACTGTCATGACTCATGGACACAGCCCAATTCACTAGAATTACCATACTGTCCTCCCTCCACTGCTAACTGTCCATTCGTCTCTACCACCAACCACCGGCACCATGGAGGGTGGTAACAGAGCCGAAGCTGAACGTTGGCTTTACACCGCTAACAAACTACTCAGCGCACGTGACTTGCATGGTGCACGCTCCTTCGCTATCCGTGCTCGTGAATCCGACCCTACCTTCGATGCCTCTGAGCTTCTCCTTGCTGTCACCGACACTCTACTTGCCGGAGAAGCAAGGATTAGCGACCACCACCGTGACTGGTACGGAATTCTCCAAATCATCCGTTACACTACCAATATCGAACACATCGCTAATCAGTATCGCCGTCTAGCTTTCCTCCTTGATCCAAATTGGAACCCCTTCGCCTACTCCGGCCACGCCTTTTCACTTATTCATGATGCTTGGTCCGTTCTATCCAACTCTGCCAAGAAGGCCATGTATGATAGCGACCTACGATTGCTCACTTCCCCGCCGGCGCCGGCGCTTCTTCCTCCACCGGCGCATCAACCTCCACCGCCACTGGTGACTCATCCTCAACCTATTACTCTACCGGCGCCACAGCATCATCCTCTTCCGCCATTGGCGGCTCAGCATCAACAGTATCATCCTCCTAACCCAACGCCGAGGAAAAACGCAAGACAGAAAGACAGCTCGACAGAGGCGACTAGGCAAAATCAAAACCCTAGCGAGCCAGCCGAGTCGACTCAGCAGACACCAATGGCGAGTGCTACTGAAACGGAAGGTAACATTAGCTTCTGGACTTTATGCCCTTACTGTTACGTTTATTATGAGTATCCGAAGAGGTACGAAGAGTGTGCCCTGCGGTGCCAGAGTTGTCGGAGGGGGTTTCATGCAGTGGTGGTACGTTCGCCGCCGTTGAACGAGATAGATTCTTCGTTTTGTACTTGGGGATTTTTTCCGTTAGGGTTTTCAGGCGATTCGAAAGATGTGAACGGGACTTCTTCAAATTGGAACCCGATATGCCCTCTATTTCCATGCGCTTCGAAATCCAATAAGAAAAAGAGTTGGGTTTACTATGATGAAGAGGCTGCTGCGGCTTTTATCGATATCTCTGATCCCAGTGATGATGATTCCGATGATTCTGATTGGAGGGGTGGTAGTGGTGTGATGAGAGGGGTGAAGAGGTCAAGGGCTAATGGCAAAGAGAATAGCAAAGATTCTGGTAATGGTAGAATGGTAGGTGTAGAGAGATCTAAGAGAAGTGCTACTGCTGCTGCAGGGAATGGGAATGGGAATGGGAATGGGAATGGGAATGGGAATGGGAATGGGAATGTGAATGTGAATGAGAATGAGAATGAGAATGAGAATGAGAATGAGAATGAGAATGAGAATGAGAATGAGAATGAGAATGAGAATGAGAATGAGAATGAGAATGAGAATGAGAATGAGAATGAGAATGAGAATGAGAATGAGAATGAGAATGAGAATGAGAATGAGAATGAGAATGAGAATGAGAATGAGAATGAGAATGAGAATGAGAATGAGAATGAGAATGAGAATGAGAATGAGAATGAGAATGAGAATGAGAATGAGAATGAGAATGAGAATGAGAATGAGAATGAGAATGAGAATGAGAATGAGAATGAGAATGAGAATGAGAATGAGAATGAGAATGAGAATGAGAATGAGAATGAGAATGAGAATGAGAATGAGAATGAGAATGAGAATGAGAATGAGAATGAGAATGAGAGTGAGAATGAGAATGAGAGTGAGAATGAGAGTGAGAATGAGAAGAATGTTGGGGCTGTTGATGCTGCTGGGGGTGTAAAGCCCGATTCTACTAAGAAACTTGTGCCCGTTAGTTCGAGGAGGAAGGGTGATGGGAACTTGGGGAAGTTGGATTTGAATGTGGAGTTCAGTAATGAGGCGGAGGAGCCTTTCCGGGGAGTGCATGACCATGAAGGGAATGTGACAGGCAATGCTGAGGATAATATTGAAGGGATTGGGTTTTTTGAGGGTCTTGACGAGTTCCTCAGTAGCTTACCCATTCTCAATGTGGTAGGAGATGATAAGGTTAAAAGTCATAATTAGTCATTTTGTATTCTAGATGTATATGTTATATGATCTGTTGCTTCTCTAACCATGCTTGTTAGCAAATTGTTTTGTGTATTAAACATTACAGTATTGCATGCAAGTGTTTATTTTAGCTTTTGTTCATTTGCCTGCATTTCCTTGGAGTTGGACTTGGTGGACATTATCTATGCATATAGATGGCTTTTTTTTTGGGTCTTTATATGACGAGTTCTAAGTAACATACTAGGTCTAAGCAAAGTACTATGTCTTTGTGAGGCGCCTAAATAGAATGAGGAACATAGGAGCATAGAACTTTAGCAGCTGTTATGGAGAAGATAGTAGAATCTCACAGTAAGTGATTTGGGCAAGTGTAGAAGCTGCCTTGTATGGAAGTAGATTAAATGAAGAAGGGAAGTCTACTAGTTAGAGGTAGAGGGAGACCTAGATAAATTATAAATGAGACATTTTATATTGACATGACTATCTTGATGTGGTGAAAATAAACTTATTCTTGTCTATTTGTATTGTTTCTTGCTGGGAATATGAAGGGTATGATAGATCACCTTCAGTTCGAGCATATTGAATATATTTATCTTTCAGTATGCTGAACGCCAAGGCACCTTGAAAATACCAATAATCGGTTATGTGTATGTACTAGTAGCTAGTTTGGGTGTGCTTTGCAAATAAAATGGTTTGAAATCTTTCTATGGCACCTATTGTAGAAGTAGAACAAATTATTCGTCTATATCTTTTATCTGTTTTCTGTGTGTTTGAGCAATTACCTTGAGCTTTGTTGAAACGAGTGAGCAATGTGGCTAAGATTTCTTTTTAAATTAAATTTGGTTAATTGAATTGTTTAAATATATAATTCAATTCACAAATGATTTAATTAATTTGATTTTTTTTTATTTAATGCAATTTAATTTATCAAAATGATTTAATTAATCATATATTTTGTATATCTTAATTATTAGCTATCGCTATTTTTTTTTTCAATACAAAAAGTGCTTGAAATAAAATAAACTAAAACCAAACTAAGAATTGAAATTAAGGATGACAATTAGTTCTAGGTACCTCACAAAAAAATTAATAATTAGTAGGGTAAAAATTTGCATATTAGGTATAGGTATGCAACAGATAATTAACTATAAAATGAAGTGGGTACGAGTACTATAGTATCTACTCATATCCACACGTAAATATATTATTTATTTATTATATTAGTGTTTAATTTAATTAATTGTTTTTTCTTATGTTTTAATATCTATTAATATCATTAAATTACTACAATAATTATAATTGAAAGATAAACACTTGTAAAATTTTTAAGAATTTGATTATGATGAATAAGTAAATAATTGTGACTTTATAACTAAAAATTATGTCTGATTAATCGTGACTTTATAATTATACTTGCAACTTCATATCAATTGTTTTTACATATCTCAAATAATGATTATTGTAGGATTTGCAACTTTGTAAAATA
>JBBPBT010000036.1:734935-754262 GCA_037974875.1 Cicer bijugum
TTAAAATATCATACTAATAAAACAAATAAATTTAGACTACGCTACAATATAATTCAATATTATTATTTTTTAAAAATAAAAAATATTAAATAGTCAATCATATTTTTAAATTTTTACATCTTATTTTTGGGTTTGTATTTTATATTTTATTTCATCAAATAAATACAAATACCATTACATGTTGAAAAATAAATTAACAATCACAGTACAATGAGTCAAACAATTATCCTATATAATAAATTATCATAAGAATTTTATAAAATAATTTAAAAATTAAATTAGATGATTGTGATAAACATAATTTTCTATAATTTTAATTTTCCTAATCATGTTCAATTATTACAAATCAATAAAATAATATTATAAGATAATTATATTTATAGTACATAAAATATTACTTACAAAATTTATAAAGTTAATTAATATCCGCGCACTGCGCGGACTATAATCTAGTATATCATGGTTTTCAATCATCTCCTTAATTATGGCAACACGAGTATTGATTGAAAAATTAATAAATCAATTGATTTCATTTGTCTAATAAATAACATTTGTTTTTAATTTTTTCATTCTTTAATCCATATATTTAAAGATAATATTTTAACTTAATTATGTATTTATTATTGCTCCTTAGGAGATACAAAACAAAAAATATAAAACATTAATCGTAGTTTTTTTTATAGATAAAATAATATAATTATTGTCACATATTCACATTCATAGTGAGATTATGAAGTATTTAATTTAATAATTTTAACATTTTAATTGAATTACGTATAAAAAATATTTTTTTTAATAATTATTTGGTCATAAATGTAAAAAAATACTTGGGCACTTTTGCAATAACAATAATTAAAGTGTTACAAGTGGATCCATAATGCAAAACAATGAGAAATAAAAGAATACATATATACTAATAAAATTTAAGTTGGATGGTTAGAATGAATGAATATCTCATATGATATTTGTGTAATTAAAAATGTACTATTCAAATTAAAAGAAAATTTTTATCGAACAACAACCGTAAAAGTGTGTGGAAAGATTACACTATATAAAATTAAAAATAATAATTTATCTAAAATATTAATACTTCTATGTCTTACAATAAATATTAAAAAAATTTATCTAAAATATATATTTTTTCAATTTTTAATGTAATTTTAATTATTATTTAAAAAATATTAAATATAAAGATAAGAGTAGGTTGTTGACTTGTTGTTGTAGTCTTGTAGAGAAGAAAAAAATAGTGTAGTCGTAATTGAGTAATTGATTTAATATATTATTTAGTTTAGAAGAGTTAATATTAGGTGGTAGATAGTGCATTGAATTTATACTCGCCGTGCCATCTTTCCTTTCCTTTAAAAGTAAAAACGACTGGTCGTATGGTGCTGTGTGTCGTCTTCGAATCTCAACCGCGGAAATGAGAGAGCAATACATACTATTACGTGTTCTTTTTCTATTTTAAAATTCCATTTCTATATAATAAAATACACTTTGAAAGCAAGCAATTTTGAATAATACTATGGGCACTGTGATTGATTCCCATTTCTTAGCCCTCACCGCCATAGTCACGGTAACTACACTATACTCATTATTTTAGTTTAGTTAATTAATTAAGTATTTTCTCTTTTCCTCAATTCCAATTCTTTTTATTTCATTTTTCAGATTGCCTATCAGTTACTGTTTTTCGTAATCACTGCACTCCTGAAATTCGACAAGGTCACTGATTTTGCCGGTAAATAATAACTACTAATCTGTTCATGTTCATGTTCATGTTCATGCTCATGCTCATGTAAACGTAACTAACTACAGAAATTACATAATTCTTTGGCATATTTTATCCGTTTGAAGGAAGTACAAATTTCGTTATAGTCGCTATATTGACTTTGGTGCTGAAAGGCTCATGGCATTTTCGACAGGTAACATCACTATTATATTACACTTTCATTTTGGAATCAACAAACTTAATAATAATATATTAAATCACTCTTTTCAGATAATTCTCACACTCTTTGTTGTATTATGGGGTCTTCGTCTCGGCCTTTTTCTCTTACTAAGGTATCACACTGCTTCTTTTCAAATTATAGGGTTTCATAATTTCCTGGCTTTTAATTTTCTTCTTCTTCATGTTTATTCTTTTAAATTCCTCTCCCTTATCAGGATTGTACAGTGGGGAGAGGATCGCCGCTTTGATGAAATGCGCAATAATTTGGGTAAATTAGCCGTGTTCTGGATATTTCAGGTTTCTTAGAATCTTTTCCTCATCTTTGGTTTAAGATTTAGTATCAGTCTTGTAGAGTATTTAATTCTATTTTTTGCAGGCTGTTTGGGTTTGGACTGTGAGTTTACCAGTTACAGTGGTTAATGCAAGCGATAGAAATCCTTTTATACAGGCTGTGGATATAATAGGGTGGTTTATGTGGGCTGTGGGTTTTATTATTGAAGGTTCAGCAGATCAACAAAAATTGCATTTCAAAAAGTCCTCAGAAAATAGAGGGAGGTGGTGCAATGTTGGACTTTGGAAATATTCTCGCCATCCTAACTATTTTGGTGAGGTTAGTGCAATTATTACTTTCAAATTGGTGCAGCAGCTGAACACCCTTTTTGTGATTCTATAGTTCTGCTTATTTTCTCCCTGAAGCCTCTTTGAAAATCCTTTGCTGATGTCGAGTATACTATTGCTTGCCTTGTAGGCTATACTTGATAGTGTTCTTCTTAGTGTGATTACAATTTCTTCGGCGTTGCATATAATTTATATTTTTGTCCTTGCTAAAGCACAGATCCATGTTAAAAGTTAATTTGTTTTAAATTTGGTTTTTATGATTTGGGGTTTAATCTTGTTTGGCTGTCTTCTAATTTTTTTTTCCTTTTTCTTCTGGATGGGGAAAACATATCAGAAATGAGAGAAAAGTGTTTACACATCAGCAATCGGTGTAACGGTGGAGACAAGTAAACCTGTTACTCAGGGGATAGTTGGTTAACCTCTTTTATTGGGGTGGAAAAAACTTACAGTTAGCTCTTTAGAAACAAATTAAAATTTTCGGGTATGTAAATGGATTCCCTTTAGACATTATCTGGACAAATCACTGATCACATGACTTGACTTTTGACTTGCTACATTGTTTAGTAGCTTCTGTCGAAATGTACAAATTGTTTGAGTGATAATGCCAGGAATGAGCTATTTGTTTATGTTGCTGCCTCATTTATAGGATAAAAGAAAGTAATTAGTTTCCTTTTTGGTGATGGGCTAATGGTTGGTATAAGTGGTTTTTCAATTTTCTAATAAATTTCTTATTTTATAAATAAAATGCTGTAAAATATTAATCAAACGTCATAAATGCTTGACTCAGATATTGCTTTGGTGGGGAATTTTTGTGGCATCTACACCTATACTAAACAATGCTGAATGGCTGGTAATCATTGGACCAATCTTTCTCACATTGTTGCTTCTTTTCATCAGTGGCCTTCCGCTGCTCGAGGTTTGCTTCTTACCTCTGATTTGGACAAATTGTGATGCAATTTTGTTGCTTTTCTGATGATGAATTGTATAATTGAGGCAGGAGTCAGCAGATAAGAAGTTTGGCAATGTGGATGGATATAGGGTGTACAAACGAAGAACTAGGTAAGCTTACCTCCTCCATGTTAGTATTACATATTCCAGTGTATCATTAAGGAGAAATAACTAAGCCAAATCTTTGTTTCAGCCCTTTAATCCCATTGCCACCACCAGTCTATGGAAACTTACCAGCGTGGTTCAAATCAGCTTTTCTCTTTGAATTTCCACTCTACAGTCGTAATTTACCACAAGAAGAACAAAGCTGGTGAGAGGCAATTTTTATTTCCGCACTACTTTTTTGTCTTCAAACTGTCCTATTCTACCATTTTGGGTTTCACAAGCATGGGTATTTTGTATTTATCTTGATTGATATTAATAATATTTGACATTTTTTAACCACTTATCAAGTAACAGTTATCGGAAAGAAAAGGAGTAACTCTTGAGATTTCCACTTTTGTTTTGATTCATGACTGCTCAATGTATTAGAATAGTCATTTAGATTAAGATATCGATATTTTTATGCTTGTTTGTTACTCCATCCTAGTGTCTCAGACCATGCAGATTGTGTTAAATCTGGGGGTTAATTTACCACAACCCACATGAATTCTGAGGAGAACCTTACAAATACAATTATGCAGCAAGCTTCTTCAGCACATTATCTGAGACAAACACAATAGTAAGAAGAAAAGGAAAAGGAAAATCTTAACAAGTCACCTAGCCTTTATGCTTACTTGCTTAGTACTTTCCTACTCCTCGCTACATTTGTTTCTTTTGTGATCAATATATATGTCTATTATCAAAGTGTCCCACCACCATAATATGCAACTGCAGACGGATCATATGTTAATGTCTGCAAATGCCAAATGATCTTGAAATGCTTTAAAATTCTTTTTTTAAACTCTTAAATGTAGGTTTCAATAAATGGTATTAAATGGTTTACTGTCTTCTCAAGGTGTAGAACAAGTGGTGGGAAAAACAGTGATGCCTTGAAAATTGGCTAGCACGCAGGGTTCTCCGTTCACATGCATCGCACTGAAGTTAGAGTTGCCATCACTGTCTGCCGCTGTTAGGGACAGTCTTTGGTGTTTTTTCGAGGCCTTGTAATGTTGTTACAACTTGCAAATTCTCTTCTTGTTTTTATCCCTTTAATTTGGTTGTTGTCTTGATATATACGTTGTGCAAGTAGTATTGTCTGGGCCATCTTAATTCTTCTACTGCAACAATCATTTTGGATCTGCATTGCCAGATATTTAACACATGTTTTCTCACTTGAATATTTTTATTCTTCTGCAAAATTTTATTTTGAAAATAATTTAGATATAAATTGATAGAACGCATATGAGCATGTGCTGAGGAAACCCTGTCTAAAAAATCGAATTGTGCTGAGAAAATTCACTCTTTTGGCCATGAATTATACTACAATTACAATCTCGCATTTTTATGGTTTGTTATTAAAAAGCAAATAAGTCGATTGTTGAATGCACTTTATCAAAGGGGAACGACATCAAGTTCATCTTTAAAATACAATTTTTAATTAGAAAATAGAAATTTGTTCGATTCAAATAATACCATTAGGCAGTTAAACAATAATGGTAACATATCATTTGATAATCGAGGCACAACCTACACAATCAAATCATGATGACAAGTAGTAAGTGTTATTCAGTGAATTAGATGTATCTTTAAACTTTTATTGAAGAACTCAAATTATGGAACTGGAGTTACTTACACAAGTCACAATAGATCTATTTGTTCTTTTATTAGGCACTATGCACCATTGTCCTGAGAAGGCTATACAAACAAAATAAATACATAAATAAATGAAGTAAATTAAAATTCCCTGTCATCTCGTGGATCCTCACCAGTTCACAGAACCTCTGCTAGTTTCAGAGTTATTGTTTTATTTGCTAGAAAAGCACTGAAAATGAATCAAGTTTATTCCCTGCTCCTCAACTTCCCATTTGAATGATTTATTTGGGTTGTTTTTACATTATAAGCATTGTTTAGTTTCCGGTATTTCAAGCCGCTACTTGTTAAAAGTATTGAACAAAGATGATGCTGGATGTTTCTAGTTGGTTGAACTGCAAATCTTCTACTCAATTTTCGCATATCTCCAGCCAAGTCCACACAAGGCAACGAACTGAATCTTCACAAGCTCTAAGGATGAGAAATCAAGTAATCTGATAAATGAAAAAGAACAAAATTGTAAATACTACTAGTAAAACGAAACAAGAATCCTAAGAACAGAACAATCACTGTTCTCGTATGATAGTTCTACTTCTACCTAGGCTTTCCTTGATGATGGAAGTGCAATTCTCCAGACAGTACGAAGGATCACAGGATTTAGCTCAAAAACATGAAACTTGCTCAGAATGAAGTGAACCTATAGGCAAATAGCACATCGAATGAATCACAAATCCAATTCTGAGGCTTCATATTTTGTGAATAACATATGTAAAAATTGAGATTAACATATGTAAAAAATGAGACGAGAGGCTTGAGATTCATCTTCTAATTGAAAGCAATCAAATGCAGTATGTACTATTTTAAAGGAAAGGGAAAATGCAGGGTAGAGTAGAGATGATCATGAGAAAATGGAAGCAGAGAAGTATACCGGATTGAAAGCCAGAACTGGCAGGGAAGAATACAGTGTAACTCTGACACTGGTTGATGCTGTTAACTCCAATCAATCATTAACCATAGAAAATCCGACACTTGGTATTGGAAAGCCTAGATTATGCTCGCATAACTGTTTCGGCATTCACAGTCTGGATTGCCCTCGCATGTAAATCTTGATTTGTACTGGTTCTCATATGAGGATAGAACATGAATGACAAGTTCAACTGTCACAGATTTCCTCCCTGTCCATGCATCAACCTGTCAGGGTTTCTCATCATTAAAAAGGTTGCCATTTAGATGGTTGTAGAACCAAAAAAACTTGACAATTCGGCAACAGGTCAGATCACAAAAGACCAAAGAGTTAATCCAAAAGCAGCAAAAAAAAAAAAAAAAATAGAACCATCTACCTGTTAAAAATGCATAGTAGGTATGCACTGTGAAAGAAGAAGAGCAATAGTCTTAGCAGTTTATGAAAGAAAAATTCAACCAGAGGTAGCAACAATGACTTGTCACAGGATAATAGACACACAGTTAAATATATATTGTTGTTTAATTTTAATCCACCTTCTCTGACACAATAAAAACACACTTTCTAAGCATTTATGGAGAGTGAAAGATAATAGATTATAGAAGCATAATCTAAAATGGAACTAAAGTAACTGTCAATAAATAAATAACTAAATAAAATGGAACTAAAGTATCTGACCTTTTTTCAATATTTACTAGACCTCTGGTGAGCATTTCTTGACGAAGTTCCTCTGCCTTATCACTCTCATTTTTCTCTAGCAGTGCACCAATAATTGTTTCAAAAGTTACAGCATCAGGGGGGCAATCATTGTCATCCATTTTTACAAGTAAGGCCATAGCTTCGTCAAAAGAGCCATCTTTACAAAGTGCATTAATCATAATAGTATATGTTTGAACATTCGGAGGACAACAATGCATCAAAAGATGTTTAAGAGCATCTTCTGCGATCTTCAACTTTTCACCTTTGCACAAATTGTCAATAATTACATTGTTAGTATAAAAATCAGGTCAAATTCCTTGAACAATATGTCGATATAATGAGATTGCCTCATCAAAAGGTCGGGTTTTGCACAAAGCATCTAACAATATATTGTATGTGACTACATCAGGAGGTTGGCCACTATCACGCATTTCATCAAGAAGCTCTTGCACGTGTGATATTCTGTCTGAATTGCACAAGCCATCGATAAGAGAATTGTAAGTAGCAATATTAGGGACTAAATTTTGATGACGTATCTCTTTAAAGAGAACCATGGCTTCATCTAGCATTTCAGTCTTGCAATAACCATTAATCAAGACATTATAATTCAAGACATCAGGTTCCAATCCTCTACTGACCATTCTATTGAATAGTTCTTTTGCCTCGTTGACATTTTTTCTTAAACAATATCCATCCATCAGAGCATTGTAAGTAACAATGTCAGATTTCTCACCTCTTTTCATCATCATAACAAGCACACCTTGGGCTTCTAAGATCCTTCCTTCTTTACATAAGGCATCAATCAATATGTTAAAGGTATAGTCATCCGGGTCAACTTTTTCCCGAACCATTTTAGTTAGTAATTGAGTTGCCTCTTGCCATCGACCCACACTACAACAACCATGGATTAGAGAGTTGTAGGTGACAACATCAAGTGAAATTCCCCTATCACCAAGTTTAGAACACAATCCAAGCGCATCGGAGACAAGTCCATCTTTGCAGAGTCCATCAATAACCGTACTATACATAACTAGATTGGGTAGAACTGATCGTTCCTCCATCTCTTGTATCAAATGTAGGGCAGCTCTAGTTTGCCCATTTTTACATAATCCATTGATCAAAATCCCATATGTAAATTTATCAAAAAGATACCCTTGGGACACTAAATCTTGGTAAAAGTTCAAAGCTTTAAAAATCAAACCATTGATACAAAAACCATTGATGAGTGTATTGAAAGTAACCATATTGGGTGGATAACCACTCTTAAGAATGGTTCCCAGTAATGAACAAGCAAAATTCATGTGAGATTGATGACAGTAACAATTGATCAAGATGCTGAAAGTAGCAATGGAAGGGGAAATTCCCCTTAATTGAAGTTGATTAAAGAGTGAAATTGCAGTGGGATAATGACCCATTCTTACAATAGCTCCTAAAACTTTGTCAAATTCACAAGTGGGTGGTGGTGGAAATGAACGAACCATGCGATTGAAACAAGAAACAGCATCATCTACATTATGAAACCCACAAAATTTGTGGGAATATTGGCGTTGCAAATGACCAAAAAATCGAAAAAGAAGAAAGGTAGAAGAAGTTCTAAATGTTAGAATAGGATTGCAAGAGAATTTGGGAATGGCATACCTTGAATTCAGCATCATCAATTACAAAAACAATACAACGAATGATGCGCTTTCACGCTCAATCAACCTTTCTTCTTCCTCTTCTTCTTCTTCTTCTTCAAATTACCAAACTAAACTGCGGAACCGAACGCTCTTGTCACTCACTGTCAGTTGCAGTGAGGGCGTAATACTGTGGAATGAGTTTTCTCCCTTTGAATTACAATCCTTCATTAAAAAATAAATAATAATAATAATAATAATAATAATAATAATAATACTGCAAGGTAAATATAAATGCAGCATTGCCTAGAATTTATGTCCCCGTTATTTTGAGTTTCCACCTCCTGGATGTGCTCCTTTGTCGCAAGATTCTGAAGCTGTATTTATCACTTTTTTAGTTTAGGATATAAACATAAATATATATATATATATATATAATTTTGTTTATATATAAAATTTAGGGTTAGAGTAAACAATTGTTTTTTTTTTTTCGTAAAAATATATTTCTTTGTTTTATATTTTAGTAAACAATAGCCGACTATACTTAAGTATTTTGAAAGATAAAAATGGAATTGTTCTGTTTGTAAAAAAAAATGAAATGGATTTTTAGCAATCTTGGTTTAACTATGTTTTATGTGACTTGTTGGTAAGTACAAAACATTATCGATAGAATGAGACAGTTTGATAAGTCAAAAAAATATTTGAGGTCATTAAGATTTTATTATAAGAAATGTTGGTTGATACACATCATATAACTCTATAGATAATAGATAATGACATTATTACACGATGATATAAATTATATATATAACTCAAAGAACTCTTCTAATAGGTGACAATATGGTTGCTGTGGAGGGTGCAGCAATGGTAGTGACATGATGGACCCAAATTTGATTTGTATCCTACATTAGCTTATGATAAATTGACTTATGCATAACTAAATTGTATAGGCTCGTGGATTGAACCAACGAGTCTACATGTTTTTTGCTTGTTAAAACAAATTGTTTGTTTGTTGAATTCTGTCTTAAATTTACCTTTATATTTTGAAGTAATTAAAATATTTTTCGAAAAAAAAAAATTCCATTCTTTATGCAAGTACATAGTTGACCCACAAACTCACAAACCAATCTCATATAACATGGAGTTGTGTGGACCAATAACACTGTCCCGTGTGATTAAACAGGCCAACAAAATTCCAACACAAACCCATGCGAGTTGGGCAATAAACGGAGGCAAAGGGTGTTGTGCGACGAAAGTGGTGGCTGACACTCGAGCTTCTTTTTTTGACGATCACTCTCAAGCTTCTTAGCGTAGATAATATCATAAATTATATAATCATGAAAAAAGTCACCAAGATTCCAACGCATTACAAAAATGAATGAATATATTAATAATTGTATCGATACCAAAAGTTAATTGTTTTATCTTTACAAATTCAAAAGATAATAATCACGAAACTGCATGATATGGTCAAAACAGTGCACTCATATCACAACTACGTCCCTCCAAGCCACTGACTGACTAAAGGATCACATTGTGCTTGCATCTGTTGCTAGCTACACTGTACAGTGTACATACAAAATACTTAAAGAGTACCAATGAACGCTTCTTATCATTTGACCAGCATTCAAGATTCAAACCCAAATCACCCCTTCTTCAATCAAAATATAGCAGGGCATCGCTCCTCTCTGACATAATCCCTTGTTCACGAGTTAAGTTCCACTGTGAGTTCTTTATGTACTCCAGAGTAACAAATAATATTCAATGTACTGAAGACAACTTCCATTTCAATGTCAGCTTCCATTTTCCTTGCCTGTGATGTACAAAACTTTCAACTTTTTTTGGATACGATAGCAGGACATTTTATTCGTAGGTGAAAGAAAACTGACTTAAAAAAATCATAATTAAAAAAGGTCCTCAAGGTTGAAACTATTTGCAAGTGGTGAGACCTTATAATTGATTCTAGCATGAAAATTCATGCCGACATTCAGTTATGGTCAAGTGGTGAAGTCTACAGTGAGGTACCATGATAGGTGCCTCACCCTTGAAGTACTCGAATAAGTGGATTTTCCAAGTTTCTGCATTCAGTTAAAAAAATTTGTACATTTGCAAACAAATTTCAAATAACACACAAACTGTATGCTTCCACTTCCACCGGATGAATTTGTAGCTTGTTTTAAGGAGCTTTCAATTTCACTTTGCTAGAGACAGTTCACTCTTGGCAACAATTGCAAAAAACGTGATTTTTTGGCAGCAGAGGAAAAACTTAAAAGACAGTATAGCCAGTTCAAGCTCAATAGGCAATACATCACCGCCTACCAACATGTCCCCCTGTGAGGTAGCTAGCTGCCTTTGACTACTAAAATTTGGAGCATATGATTGAGAACTTGATAATGATAATCATTGAGTGTGGTGGATTGTAATATTTGCTCATGGAAATCGAAGCTTCACAAGCTAACCAAACCATCTTAGCTTGTCAGCAATTCAAATCTCTTCACCTTAAAACTTCAAAATCCAAATTTTCTGACATCACACATATCTTCCTCTGATTTGGAAAGAGTCTCATTTCAACCTGTGCGATGCCATCCTTCACTATCCTTATGTTTTCCTCTGGCAACGCCACACCAAATGGAGACAGAGTTTGAATACAAACTTACAAACTACTAAAAGTAATGAAATACATTGCAACTGAAATATCATAGCCCTTCACGGAAAAAGAAGTGAATTTAATAAACATGAGCACAAGTAAAAAAGCTTACCTTTTCCAGCAATTGTGCAAGTTTATCGTTAATAAAAGAGTGCTCCGCCTCAAGAATTTCTCGTTCAAACTCAACTCCTTTTGAAGCTACAGTTTGATGAGGATTCCTCATGCTCCTTCTGAGCTCTACAAAAAAGTTAAAGGACCAACCTATTAACAGACCAGCTCTTTACAACATATATAATCTCGACTAGTCCAACACCCTAAATAACCAATTAGCAACGATACAATAATTAATGTTCACCGATGAATTATAAGAAAAGCTACCATTGCCCAGGATCTACGGAAACATATTCCTAGTCAAAGATATTCTCAGGCAAGAGAACGGGAAATCCTTAGTTGTTATTTATTCCAGCCTATTTCTAATATATATTGCTGTGAGTATGTTGTTTATTCTTAACCTATTCTTATTGCTGTTTTTTCTTCTCAATCTTCCAACTCTTAGATATTACATCCTGTCTCTAACACATTTTTCTATCACCAAATCCATAAAAAAAAAATATTATTATAATATAAAAACTTGCCATTTTATCCTCTTTTACTCTTTTTAAAATATAGTAAAACATAAAGAGTTGGCTATCATACATTCGAATGTTTGGGGGTTGTATAACTAATAGTAGCCAACCAATCTAACCACATAAAATGGTATAGTCAAAGTGAAACACAAGAAGTTGAACTAACTAAATATTGCAAAAGCTTTTATGGCTCTCCAAACTACCCTCCTTCAAATTTCTCTTTCTCTATATAAAACCATCCAATATCCCTTTGTTTCTCATTCAATCCCAAAGCAAATTCTCTCAATACAAATAGAGTACATCAAGCTAGCTATATATCAATGGCCTCAACCAAATCCTTCATCACATTTTTACTTTTTCTTGTGACCATCTCAAGCATGAACATGATGAGCCTTGAAGCTCGCCATCTTTTGCAAACAACCACACAACCAAATTTTCCTAACATTCCCACTTTGCCAAATCCCACAACAACATTGCCACCTTTGCCTTCAATTCCAACATTGCCTCAAGCAAATCTTCCTCCATTGCCTACCATTCCATCTCTGCCTAAAGTCACTATACCACCACTTCCAAGCTTTCCTACCAGCATTCCAACACTTCCATCTCTCAACATTCCACCATCGGCAGCAACTTCCCTTCCCAACATTCCTTCAATCCCAACCACTTTCCCATCCATCCCCTTTTTCTCTCCACCACCTTCAACCTCTACCCCTTAATTAAACACTTCTTCACTTGTTATCTTTGCCAACTTTAATTATGTGATTTGGCTAGCTAAATGGATGCAATAGACATTGCATACTTTCTTTATTGTGTGTGATGAAATAGTACGAGGTTATGATGATAGTATTATCTTTTGTTGTATTGTATGC
Organism: Cicer bijugum; assembly: GCA_037974875.1. Classification (NCBI taxonomy): domain Eukaryota; kingdom Viridiplantae; phylum Streptophyta; class Magnoliopsida; order Fabales; family Fabaceae; genus Cicer; species Cicer bijugum. Next base: position 747,596 of record JBBPBT010000036.1, read on the forward strand.
TGTGAAAAGCCTTTGTAATTTGTCTTCTTCTACTTACCACTTTGGTGCTATTGCTTGTACTTTTGAGTTTGCATTTGTTGATGTTGAGTTTCACATTTTGATACAATATAATTTGATGTCTTCTTTCTTGTTTTTGTTGAATTAGAAAAATTAATTATTATGGAGTCTTTTTTTATAAAAGAAACTAGCAATTCCAATGCAATATATTAAACACTACTCACACAAAAATTCAAAGAAGGAAAAATGCATGAAAAGTACTATTGAATAATAAGAATAATAATGATAATAATATTGTAAAAAATTAATAGAGTTTTATAATTGAGTACTTCAATTGATTCAAACTAAAGATTGAAGGTGTTGAATAAATAAAAAGACCATGGTTCAAACTCTATTGAATGAGAAAATTGTTAACTATACTAAATAGAGTCGCATAATTAGTACGAAATGATTATTTGGCAACTAGATTCTTCAAATTTTTTACTTGGTAAAATTCAAATACAACTAGAAGGAAAATAATTGTGTTGTTATGGTTTTAACTTTTAAGTTTACATTAAATGTCAGCCAAATATTATTATTCCATCCAATATTTTGTAGGCTCTTGGCGTTGAGAGAAAATTTATAACAAAGTTGCAATAGCATTGAAGCTGCCATTAGCTCAATTTATTAAACCAACATCAAAATATGTCTTTATTACTGTAATATTTTTCATATTCTGGAAGGTAAACTGTTGGAAAATAGACATAAAAAATTACAAAACACAATTAAACATCTGAAAATAATATGAAAAATCTAAAATTGTGTTTAATTTCAGATGTTTTAATATTCTTTTGGATATTAATTTTCAAATATTATTTCATATATTCAAATATATATATATATATATATATATATATATATATATTAATTTCATTCATATCTCATGGCATTTTTTTCCAACACAAATATATAAAATATGAATAATATAATATTAGCAATATAGTCGATAACACATATTTTTTAACTATATGAATTTTAACCAATAAAAAAAATATTAAAAAATATATGTTAAAAGAGTATTGTTAACACTCATCATAAAATATATATTAAAACACTTTAATACAAAAGTAAAAGAAAAAATACAAAAGTCAAATATAAATTTAAAATATTTTTAATTGATGTATCTTGTAACTAACAAAATATATATACTCTTGTTCTCCCCCTTTGTTTGCAATATTAAATAATGTGAAACTTTTTCAAGATTGTCGCGGCCTAAATTTCGAATTTTCCTCGAATTCAATGGAGTCGTCACCAAAATTTATTTTAAATCAGGAAAAATATTGGAAAACCCTTAAAAAATAATAAAAAAAATAAGAAATGGTCTTTGATACCAAATTTTGAGTTCGGGAGTCGATTATGCGTATAGAAGTATTAGCATCCTACGACAATCCGTTAAAAACAGTTGCCTATAATTAATTCTGTAAAATTATATCAACTTAAATATATATATTTTTGTTTATTATTAAATATGAATATAAATTATTTTTTATAAATGTAATTTTTTGAGATAAAAGCGTCCTAAAAAAGAGTAAGAAAAAGTTTTTTATTATTGTACTTGACAAGAGTGTGATCTTGCTCCTACGTATTTCCCGGTGCGATTGAGCAATCAAAGCTACGTAGTTCTTGGTAGAAAATGTGGATGTGTTGATTACTTTTAAATAAATTGTATTTTTGTTATTTTTTTAAAAAGAATTAATTTTGACAAACATAAAGAAATAAACTTGCTTGATTTGAATAATTATCTTAAAATGTGAATTTTAAGACGATCGAATTGTACAACTCGTGTCTCAAAATTCAATGAGTAAAAATATGTCACATCTAATTTAATCCTCTTAAGAATATTTTTATTTTTTATTTTTAAATTGAATTTCATAACAAACAAATAGTTTAATTTGTATCTTAACAACTCCAAGATTAAATAATAATAATAATAATAATAATAATTAAATAAATTTTTAAAAATAAGTTTTAGAGTTATCAAAATATATAATTTGTATTATGTAACTTCGAGATTGAAATATTTTAATTAACTTTAAATAATTTTTATGATTAATTTGTTTATGATTTTTTTAGTTTATTAATTTATTTGTGATTATGAGATTTATAACCATCAAATTGTCACAATTTGTGTTCTAATAACTCAAAGATTAAAAAGATGTCACATTTAATTAACCTTACCATATTTGATTATAGTTTTATTTTTGTCTTTTTGTTTAAAATAATAATAATAATAACTGATTTAATAATTAAATAAATTTAAATAAATCTACGAAATAAAATTCAATAATAAACACATATAAAATAAATGGTAAAAAAGTATGAATTTGTATTGTTATTTATTAAATAAATAATAAAAAAAATACTTTAATATAAATGGTAAAAAAGTATGAATTTGTATTGTTATTTATTAAATAAATAATAAAAAAAATACATTAATAAAAAAAACTATATACAAATTATGAGCTCTTTTAAATGCTTTTTAGTGAAAGACAGGATAAAAAAACATAACTCATTTAATATTAAATAGCGTATTAATATCATTTATAAGTGAAATAAATTATGTTTATTAGTAATTAAATATTGTAATCATTATTTATATTAAATTTATATTTATTTATGGTCAATAGAAATGAGCCACAACAAGCCTGACAACCTGTCAACAGCAAATCAGCAATACAACACACAAGCGGGGAGCGCTTTCAAAACAGGCAACGCGAGTTTTTTAGAAATGAAAGGCATGGTTAAAGCATTTCAATTAGATATGGTAGAAAAAACAATATATTTGAACTTTTCCAAACACAATCCAAACAAAACAAATTTGAATTTTCCATACATAATCCAAATCATCTCATACAAAAACAATATACAAAATATCTAAGCCAAAATATCATTCATATACAAACAAGATTTAAATAATATCTAGATTCAAAATATAAAGTTTGAAAAACAAAGGAAATACATGCTTATTCAAAGATGGAAGACAGGCGGTGGTGTAATATTGGTGGTGTACAGTTGTGTGAATTTGGAATGACGGTGAAACACTCTATTTATCTCTATTTTCTCTAGTTTTCTTAATACTCAAAATTGCTCTCCCTCTCTTTGATTTTTTGATCCCAATTTATAGCCTAAACGAGTGAATATTTATGTGAATATTTATGTTCATTATACAAAATCGAGCTCTAGATCTTGTATTGTTTCGCACTAATTTTAGCTGGATTTTATATTGTTTTTGTAACAATTTTTAAGCAAAGTATAATTAAGGAAATAATTTTTCTCTACCTTTTCTTTCCGTTGGTTTATAGGATGTTTATGGAATGATGTTATAAAATGAAGAAAATAAAAGAATGTACATTGAGAAGTGAAACAAATGCAAAGAAAATAAAAATGTGTGTTGATTTTGCCAAAGAAGTTGTGGTAGTGTTTGAGTGTTTGGATGTGGTTGAATTGAGTGTTTGAGAGTGGATTGAGTGTTTGAGAAGTCTTGTTGACAAAAAAGCAAAACAAGAGAAGTCTTGTTGTGTTGTAGGCTAATTGGCTTCATGGACATATAAAAAAAAACAGTAAAATAATGAAATAATAATAAAAACAATTAAATAGAATAAATAAATTGGCAGATCAAATTAATAAAATAAAATAAAATTGTGAAAAAAAATGAACGAAAATTATTTGTTGTAATTCACAATTTCCTTTATTTTATTTTATTTTATATTATTTTATTTTTAATACATACTCAAATTTGAATCATGATGTTTAATTATTCACACAAAATTGAAGTATTACAAAGATGTTTTAATTTCAAAAGCTAAGGATGATCTCACACAAAAATTCAGGACTAATCACTTGATGATTTGAGCCATGCAACTGTGCAAGTTGGACGATCCTTACAAATTATTATTCTACCTTCCACTTCATTTAATCATGGCATGTTCACTCTAGTTATTTCACTTTATCACAAGCTCATACTTTACATTTACTACTTTGTCCATCCCAAGCGTGAGGTTTAGGCTATTAGCTCCACAAACATTAATTAAGCAGCCATCTACTAAATATTACTCAGCCTAGTGCATACCTTCATTTACAAAAAAGTTCCACATGTCACCTTTTTGTTATTAGTGTGAGCTAAAGCTCTAGCTTACCTTAATTTGTTATTAGTGTAAGGCATCTTGCATACAAGCATTTACTTTTAGCAACACAATGAGCACAGGCTGCACAACATATCGTAATTAAAGAAATACATTATTTTCTAATGTGAAATGGCATAACAAGTTATCTTTCATTGACGGTTGTCCCGTGAGCTAATGGTAAAATGGTTATAGCTGTTAAGTGTGAGTTCTGAAAACAGTGGAACCCAATTAGATTACCAACTCTTACACATCTCATCCTCTGTTGCAACAACATTTTTCTTGGTCACCAAATCCATAAAAACTATTTATGTATAACATTTCTCATTTTATCCTCTCGCTCTTTTTAAAATTAATCAACATTTTGTTCAAAATTAATTTTAATTTGTTTGTTTTTAAATTAGATTTTTGGTCTCCCTCTTAAACAACTTCTGAGATTTTATTGGTTCCTTAGATTTTTTTGTCATATCTTCATTAATGACTTTATTGATTTTACACAATTAAGTTAAATAAAATAAAATTTTGATTGATATTTTATTTTTTTTCATAATTTTTACTTACATTGTTATTAACAAATGAGCTCGTAAAATTTGTCGAATAAATAATCATGAAACAAATATTAATTAATGATAAATATTCAATTTTATCTAATTCATTTTTACCATGGACATGTCACCTCATAAAACATGAAAGAGACCAATAAAATTCTAAAAGTTGTTAAATAAAAAAATAAATTTTAAAAATAAAGAGACTGAGAATTAATTTTAAACAAAATAAAAGGACTAAAAATGAAAGTTTTTAAAATAAAAAACAGAAAGAGTTGGTCATCATACATTTGAATGTTTTGGGGGGTTATAACTAATAGTAGCTAACCAGTCTAACACCATAAAATGGTATAGTCAAAGTGAAACACAAGAAGTTGAACTAACTAAATATTGCAAAAGCTTTTATGGTTCTCCAAACTAATTTATCTTTCTCTATATAAGACCATCCAATATCCCTTTGTTTCTCATTCAATCCCAAAGCAAATTCTCTCAATACAAATAGAGCACATCAAGCTAGCTATATATCAATGGCCTCAACCAAATCCTTCATCACATTTTTACTTTTTCTTGTGACCATCTCAAGCATGAACATGATGAGCCTTGAAGCTCGCCATCTTTTGCAAACAACCACACAACCAAATTTTCCTAACATTCCCACTTTGCCAAATCCTTCAACAACATTGCCACCTTTGCCTTCAATTCCAACATTGCCTCAAGCAAATCTTCCTCCATTACCTACCATTCCATCTATGCCTAAGCTCACTATGCCACCAATTCCAAGCTTTCCTACCAATATTCCAACAATTCCATCTCTCAACATTCCACCATTGCCAGCCACTTCACTTCCCAACATTCCTTCAATTATCCCAACCACTTTCCCATCCATCCCATTTTTCTCTCCACCACCTTCAACCTCTACCCCTTAATTAAACACCTTTTCACTTGTTACTTTCCTACCTTGCATTATGTGGTTTGCTAAATGCATGCAATAGACATTGCATCATTTCCTTATAGGCTATAGCGTTTGATGAAATTGTACGAGGTTATGATTATAGTATAATATTTGTTGTATTGTATGATTTGAAAAGCCTTTGTATTTTTTTCTTTTTACTTAGTTACCAGTTTGGTGTTATTGCTTGTACTTTTGAATTTATATTATTGACGTTGAATTACACATTTGTATATGATGTCTTCTTTCTTCTTTCTTCTTTTGATGAATTCGAAGAATTGAATATTCAAAATGAGTAATTATGCACTAATTTTTTAAAATGGAACTAGTAGCTGTTCCATTGTCATGAATTTTAAAACACTAATCCCAAAAAAATTCAAAGAAAGAAAAAAAGGAAAAGACGTATTGAAGAAAATGAAATATGATATTATAAAGAGCTAAAAGAGTTACATAATACTACAATGTCTTAAAATATAAATAAAAATTAGTAAATAAAAAATTGATTGGACCAAATCAATTTTTTTAACGTATTTTTATTTATATTTTTAAATGGAGGGAGTAAGGAGTTAACCATGTGTTTATTTGGCCGATGTTATTCGGCTTGGGAAATATTTTTAGTGATCTATAATGAAAATATACATTATCAATTTTTGTTATGATTTGAACAATAATTGCTATGTCATATTGTTAAACTGTAGTTTTTAAAAATTGTTCAATTAAATGTACACAATATACGAATACAAATTAAAATGTGGTAATTGCATAATTACCTCAACATAATATAAAAATTATTGAGTAAATTACTATTACAATTCTCAAAGAAAGTTTAGGGTGTTGTCATGTTGTTTTATGATTCAACCAAAAACTTAAATACATCTTTTATTTTTTAAAATGTGTCAATTATTGTAGCCTTTAGCGTTAATTGTATTGTAGTGTTTGGAAAAATAAATTGAGAGATTAAAGTAATGATTCAACAACTTAAGAAACAATTGTAAAAGAAAATGATGAGAGAAGTA
>JBBPBT010000036.1:759001-780401 GCA_037974875.1 Cicer bijugum
AAAAAAAAAAAAAAAAAAAAAAAAAGGAAAACTGAAGCAGAAGAGTAGTGAAATACCGCACACACTGAACTCCACACATTTAATCAAATACGTAATCACAACTTCCTACCGTGTAAGTTTTTCACACTCTTCTACTCTTTCTTCCGATTCATTTTTATTTCTCTCTTTTCATTTTATGCAATTCCAAAATACCAATCATGCATGTACAACTTAATACAAGTTATGATATCATTCATGTTGATTAACATACGCTGTTTTAGCTTTATTTATAATCATAATTAAAAGTTTCCCATTCCTTTACCATTGATGCTACGGTTTTGTTATCAGGACCAGCAATTAACTGTGCAAACAGATTATTAGTATAGAATACTTAATTTTTCTGATTATAGGAATTCAATTTGTTTGAAATTGTTGATTTACTAATTTATTACATTTACAACTCACTAGGGTTTAATTTAATGTTAAGGTTTTAAATTTTAATAACTCATTACTGATTTTGTAATGATTTTGTGATTTACAATTGTACCCTCAGATTGTTTGTTCGTAAGAATATGACCAAATGTATGAGATATTATTTGAGAAAGTGTAGGAACCGAACAAATGTTTCTTTGTATTTAACCGTGTAATTTGTATTTACTAGTCTAAAAATGTTTAGAAAGGGTAGGAATACTGTATGAGGTTGTATTTTATAGTCTAAACGATTCTGTTTATATGGGTAGACGTCATGGATATGAGGGTTGATAGTTGAAAACAAAAATATTTGTGTGGATGAATATAAAATGGTTGTCTCAAGAGTGTGATGTGAAATATGATTTTGGAGAAACTTTTACATATGAATATGATTGAATGTATGGAAATGGTTAAATTTTATAAGAAAAAAATATCTATATTAAAAATTGAAAATGGAATAATTATTAATTATTTGTGGAAACCAAACTTTATAAGTTTATAGAATAACTGTGGTTTGATACATGATAATCGATTTTGTCTAGACCTTGACAAGACAAAGATGTTAATAGATATGCTAATTAATATAGATATTGTGGTGTATGTGGTTGCAATGTTGAGTTCCATAATCGGTGTATTTTATTAGTAGAATTGTGGTTGTTGTGTTATCATTGCCGAAATGTATATTTGAATTTAATATATGAAGGTGACATGCTATCATGTAGATTGGTGGACACAAGGACTAAAATTTATTTTACCAATTTTTTTAATTACTAAATCCTTCAATTTAATTTTTAGTTTATAGTGAAAGATGTGTAGCTGTCAATTCTACAACATTTTATAATTTGCTAGTTAATATAATCTGTATTGTGAAACTGAAATGCAGTTTTTGATAATTTATTTATATATACTTAATGTGATGATTGGCTTGCAATGTACATGACTTTCCAGGATCTTATCAATAGGATGGGAAGTGTTACTGAAGGGAAGTTAAGGTTTTGTATTGACAGAGGCGGCACCTTTACTGATGTTTATGCAGAAATCCCAGGTCATCGTAATGGGAAAGTTCTGAAGCTTTTGTCGGTTGATCCTTTGAACTATGATGATGCACCGGTTGAAGGGATAAGGAGGATCCTTGAAGAGTTCACCGGTGAGAAAATTCCACGCAGCTCAAAAATACCGACTGAGAAGATTGAGTGGATAAGGATGGGTACAACTGTGGCAACAAATGCTCTTCTAGAGCGCAAGGGAGAAAGGATTGCCGTGTGTGTGACTCGAGGTTTTCGTGATTTGCTCCAGATTGGTAACCAGGCTCGGCCCAGCATATTTGACCTTACTGTGTCAAAGCCTTCAAATCTCTATGAAGATGTTGTAGAGGTGGAAGAGAGAATTGAACTAGTTCAGACAAAGGAAGAAGAAGAAGAAGAAGAAAATCAGGGTGCTTCTTCTTCACCACTTGTTAAAGGTGTTTCTGGAGAGATTATAAAAATTGTAAAGCCTCTTAATGAAGAAGCGTTGAAGCCTGTACTGAAAAATTTACTGGAAAAAGGAATTAGTTGTCTGGCTGTTGTTTTGATGCACTCATACACTTATCCGCAGCATGAACAGCAGGTTGAGAGGTTAGCGTTGAGTCTGGGATTCAGACATGTCTCTATATCATCTGCTTTGTCTCCCATGGTTCGTGCTGTTCCTCGTGGTCTAACAGCTAGTGTGGATGCTTATCTGACCCCAGTTATTAAAGATTACCTGTCTGGATTCATCTCCAAATTTGATGAGGGACTTGGCAAGTTGAATGTTTTGTTTATGCAATCAGATGGCGGACTTGCGCCAGAGAGTACCTTCTCGGGGCACAAAGCGATTCTGTCTGGCCCTGCTGGTGGAGTTGTTGGTTACTCACAGACTCTTTTCAGTCTCGAAACAGAAAAGCCACTGATTGGTTTTGATATGGGAGGTACATCCACAGATGTGAGTCGATATGCTGGAAATTATGAGCAAGTGCTGGAAACCCAAATTGCTGGTGCCATAATTCAAGCACCTCAGCTTGACATAAACACAGTGGCTGCTGGAGGTGGTTCAAAGTTGAAGTTCCAATTTGGTGCGTTTCAAGTTGGACCAGAATCAGTTGGAGCACACCCAGGTCCTGTGTGTTATCGAAAAGGTGGAGAGTTAGCAATTACAGATGCCAATCTAGTTCTAGGTTACGTCATTCCTGATTATTTCCCATCCATATTTGGGCCAAATGAGAACCAGCCTCTTGATGTCAAGTCAACAAGAGAAGAATTTGAGAAGCTTGCCATGAATATAAATGCTTATAGAAAGAATCAGGACTCATCTGCAAAAGACATGGCGGTGGAAGAGATCGCACTTGGCTTTGTGGATGTTGCTAACGAGACAATGTGTCGTCCAATAAGGCAGTTGACTGAAATGAAGGGCCATGAGACAAAGAACCATGCACTTGCTTGCTTTGGAGGTGCTGGACCTCAGCATGCTTGTGCTATAGCTAGGTCTCTAGGTATGAAAGAAGTGCTTATTCACAAATTTTGCGGGATCTTAAGTGCGTATGGAATGGGGTTGGCGAATGTTGTAGAAGAGGCACAGGAGCCTTATGCTGCAGTTTATGGAACGGAATCTACTATTGAAGCTTCACAGCGTGAAGCTGTGTTACTGAGACAAGTTAAGCAGAAGTTGCAAAATCAAGGATTTAAAGAGGAGAATATTTCAACAGAGACATATTTAAACTTGAGATATGAAGGCACAGACACTGCCATCATGGTCAAAAGACAAATAGTTGAAGATGGAATACCGTTTGAGTATGATACTGAGTTTGTGAGACTGTTTCAGCAGGAGTACGGCTTTAAACTCCAAAACAGAAGTATTGTGATCTGTGATGTTAGAGTTCGTGGTATAGGAGTTACCAATATATTGAGGCCACAGGCCATAGAACCTGTCTCTGGCAGTCCTATAGTTGAAGGCTACTATAAGGTTTACTTTGGAAATGGTTGGCAGGAAACACCTCTCTATAAGCTTGAAAAGATGGGGTATGGCCATATGATGTCTGGCCCAGCAATCATCATGAATGGTAATAGCACTGTGATTGTAGAACCCAACTGTAGAGCCATTATAACCAAATACGGAAACATCAAAATTGAAATTGATTCACCTTTGAACAGCATTAAAATATCAGATAAAGTTGCAGATGTTGTACAACTCTCTATTTTCAATCACAGATTTATGGGCATAGCCGAGCAGATGGGAAGGACTTTGCAAAGAACTTCAATTTCAACAAACATCAAAGAACGGCTTGATTTTTCTTGTGCTCTATTTGATCCTAATGGGGGCCTTGTTGCAAATGCACCTCATGTTCCTGTCCACCTAGGAGCAATGTCTAGTACGGTTCGGTGGCAACTCAATTATTGGGGTGGCAATTTGAATGAAGGAGATGTTTTGGTTACTAATCATCCTTCAGCTGGAGGTAGCCATCTTCCTGATATAACTGTTGTTACACCTGTTTTTTTTAATGGGAAGTTGGTATTTTTTGTTGCGAATAGAGGGCATCATGCAGAGATTGGGGGGATTACTCCTGGAAGCATGCCTCCATTCTCAAAGACCATATGGGAGGAAGGAGCTGCCATTAAGGCATTTAAGCTCGTTGAAAAAGGCATCTTTCAAGAAGAGGGGATCATTAAACTTTTACAGTTCCCAAGCTCTGATGACCGTGGAAATAAGATCCGAGGAACTCGTAGGATTCAAGATAACTTATCAGATTTGCAAGCGCAAGTAGCTGCAAATCAAAGAGGAATTTGTCTAGTCCAAGAGCTTATTGAGCAGTATGGACTGGAAACTGTTCAAGCTTACATGAATTATGTACAGATGAACGCAGAAGGAGCAGTAAGAGAGATGCTGAAGTCAGTTGGTCGAAGGATTTCATCGAAGTCAAATAAAAACTCCGTGACAATTGAAGAAGAGGACTACATGGATGATGGATCTGTTATTCATTTGAAACTGAGCATTGACTCTAACAAAGGAGAAGCAGTTTTTGATTTTGGTGGAACAAGCGCTGAAGTTTATGGTAATTGGAATGCACCAGAAGCTGTAACAGCTGCAGCTGTCATATATTGCATTCGGTGTTTAGTCGATGTTGACATTCCTCTCAATCAAGGTTGTTTGGCTCCAGTGAAGATTCTTATTCCAGAAGGCTCTTTTCTCTCTCCTAGTGATAATGCAGCTGTAGTTGGAGGTAATGTCCTTACATCTCAGAGAATCACTGATGTTGTATTTACTGCATTTCAGGCTTGTGCTTGTTCACAAGGTTGTATGAATAACCTCACATTTGGAGATGATACTTTTGGGTACTATGAAACCATTGGAGGTGGGAGTGGGGCTGGTCCTACATGGGAAGGAACCAGTGGGGTACAGTGCCACATGACAAATACAAGAATGACTGATCCAGAGATATTTGAGCAAAGATATCCTGTGATTCTGCACAAGTTTGAACTTAGATCAAACAGTGGGGGAGATGGATTTCACAAAGGTGGTGATGGGCTTATCAGGGAAATAGAGTTTAGGCGCCCAGTTACTGTCAGCATTCTTTCTGAGAGACGTGTGCATGCGCCGAGGGGGCTTAAGGGAGGGAAAGATGGTGCTCGTGGTGCTAATTACATTCTAAAGAAAGATAATCGAAAGATTTATCTTGGTGGTAAGAATTCTGTTGAGGTGTTTCCTGGAGAAACTCTTCAGATTTTAACTCCTGGGGGCGGTGGATGGGGTTCTCCAGTGTAAGGTTTCTTTCTTTTGGATGAGAAAAGTCAATAAAACAGCTTCATGTGTAATGCTTTTTACTGAGAGGGTGTCAAAATTCTGTTATGGAGAAATGCACTTTGATGCAAATCAATAAAATTCAAATAATGATATTTCTGTCTCAATTTATTAGTTCAATTATTTTCAGAAATCTCCACCTTAATTTGAGCATCATAAGGGCTATAAAATATAATAAATATGGTCCTTCAAGATAATATTTTTACATAGTGATAATATTATGTTATCATTCCTACTCTCATATCACATGGTTATCTATTGATCGATGAGGACTTTTAAAGTTTCCCATGATGTCTCATATTCGGAGTAAAAGGTGTAGGTATTATAACTACCACTGAGCTGCTTGCTACAGCGCTATATTCAGATCTGAAGTCTTAATTTTATTACACTTTTCTATGTAATATTCATTCATGAGAATAACAAGAGTGTGTAATAGCAAAAAAAGAAATAGCAAAGAACTAGAGGAAAAACAATCCATTCATTTGTTTCACAATCACATCATTATTATAGTTAGCATTGTGAAAACATCTATCTACAAATAGGTTACACTAATGACATACTCAGTTTCTCCCTAGGCACAAATTCAAAAACTAAAAAACAGATCAAACCAAAGAAAATAGAGAAGCCAAGAGTGTAAATACTACAGAGCATATAGCAGCAACACATAATAGGCTAGCACTAATTAAGTGGCAGGTCTGACTCGTTCAGCCCCACCATTGGTGTACTGCAACTCCCTCATCCCTCAGCCTTCCATACAAAGCCAAGCACTCCCAATATGCTCTACCACTCTTCTTTGTCTTCCCAGTCTGCCACCATTCATTATCACATTGGAGGAACAATTCATCCACTAAGCAAATTGTCTTTTTCCTCATCATTTCCTCCACCACATCTGCTTCAGCCTTCATCACAACATACTCATCTTCCTTCACATGCTTAGATAACCAAGCAGAAACATCAGTTTGAGGCACAGCCGACTCTTCTGGCCCAACCAGCAGATTGTTAATTTGAAACTTTGTACCCTTCTTTGGGTAGTTTCTCTCAAACCATTCAATTGCAGCTTTGTTTTCCTCGTGCAAACCCGCACCAATGAAGACTCTTCGCTTGTAACCTTCAAGAGAATCGCCCAACAACTCAGGCAGGTACTTGATCTTGTAGTTCTTGTTTGATTTGGAAAAAACCTGTCTTGGTGGCTCAAGGAGTGCATCTTCAAGACCCTTCAAAGCAGCTTTCTTGGCCACTGTTGCAAACTGACAGAGCTTCCTCTTTGGTGAAGAATCCACCAAGTTATTTTCCAGACCAATTTTCCTCAGTGCAACAAAAATAGAGTCATAGCGCCTAAGATACACTACTCTATAATTAGAATGTTTTCTAAAACCAGCATTGGATGAATCATCAAGGCTCAATGGAAAAGCCACAATGCCATTAATTTTCAGAAAATGATCAGCAGAAACAGCATCTTCAAAGCTAGGGGTAAACACAAAATCACAAGACTCATGCATAACAACATCAACATCACTGTTCCAATTCAACAAAGCAGCACCACCTTGAAACCCACGTGGAGGGTTCATAATAAGAGCTTTATCCTCTTTTTGAAGAAGGCCTTCATCACGCAAATCATGAAGAATGGAATTCAAAACATCGACATTGACCATGAACGCAGAAGACGCAGAAGCTGTAACAGCAGCATCAAATCCAGAAACAGCTGAACCTCTAAGAAAGAACCCCAAGAAAGGCAATGTAACAAGAACCAAAGCTAAAAACAAAGAGCGGGACACAATGCGTAAAAAACGTGCATCAGGAACCTTAATCACAACAAAAGAATCAGAATTGAAACCAACCCTTCCACCTTGCAAATGCTGCTTATTACCCATTTTGTTTAAAAAAATTAAAAACGGAGATGACCCAGATGCAGAAAAGAGAAGATGAATGCTTGAATGAAGAAACAAATTGGAAAAGGTGAGAAATTTAGCGAGTGCAGAACCTTGCAGTGGTGTGGTTTCCACCCACAAGAGCCACACGTGTACTTTGTTTTCCAAAAGAAAGAAGCATCAACTGTTTCACCCTCTCTTCCTCCATGGTTTTTGCATACAGAAAGGCGTCGTTTCGTAGCTTCTTTACCCGGTTGTAGCTGCCATGAAACCACACAGCGCCACCGGAGGGAAAGAGAGAGAGGAAATTGAACGCTGGTTTCTGATGAAGGAGGATGAGAAATTGATGCAAAAGTGTGCGTGTGGCTTGTGTTTGGTGGATGAATTGAATTGAATGAATGAATGATAAGAAGAATGAATGAATGGGGGAATTTATTAAGGGGTTATGCTTAATTTAGGATTTAAGATTTGATTTTGGTAACGCGTAATAGAAGTGTTGTTGTGTTGTGTCGTGTAACAAATCCACTTTCTTTAGTTAAATTTAGGATGGATAATTAACTACTTCATGCTTCTTTGCAAATTATAAATTATAAATTAGAATTAGGTTGTTTTGTTGGGTTGGGTTAGCTTTGCTGGCTCTAATTTCCCTTTTTTTTTTTTGAATCATGGCACAAGATGTTCGTTTCCTATTTTAAATTAATTAATTGTTATTTATTTTTTTTTATTAATAATAATAAATTGAGGTAAATATAATTAGACACTTAAAAAAGTAAATATTATTAGATTTTTAATATTAAAAATATTTAATAATTATATCATTTGTGTATAATAAATATCCTTATTGTCATTTTATTTGTGAAGGCATATTTTGTTATTTTGTATTTTTCACTTGTCCTCATCTTATGTTGTTTTCTAGTTCTATTGATTCTGATTTGTATTAAGCTTGGTGTCTTCAATTTCATGTTATACTTGGCATTTTTTTACCGTGTACGTATAGACTTTAGATCGATTAAGTAGGTAAGGATCAAAAGAAAGTTATTATGGAAGTTACAAATTCCTTAAAAGTTATTTTATGTATTGTATATATTAAATGATATAATGTATTGTATATATTAAATTATATAAATTATTAGTATATATTTATAATATATAAATGAGAGACACTTTTTATTTTATAAGTTGGTTTTATGATGTTGTATTAGTTATAATCTAAATTTTAAAGATGTTATCAAAATCTATAGGATTATATCATATCATCACTATCGAACCATTTGAGTCACACTCTAAATGTGAGTTTTGTTAGCAAGAGAAATGTGTTGAGAATCCTAGATTGAACGACATAATATCTGACGATATGTTTATAAGTGAAGACCAATTTTCAATTTATAAATTGGTTTTGTAAAATTGTGTTATACTCAATCTAAATTCTAAAAATAGATGTAGTTATAAAATAATGTTAACTAAATAAATCTTGTGGTGAGACCATAACTTGTCCACGAGATAATGGAGAAGGTGAAGATAATATGGGAAAAAGATGAGGACTACTAAAGTGTACGTATAAGAGTTAGTACGACATAGATCTATCTTTAGAGGCGAAAACCTTTTTTTTCTTTCTTAAGGGCTACACCTACCAAAGGGGTCGACAAAGTGTTAAAGGTGTAAAGAAGTTGACGCCTAAATTTATTCCACCATTTTTATCGAGTTTGCACAACAATTTTCACGTGCTGTAGCGCAGGAAATACATCTACAATCCTAGTCACGTAGTGGAATCAGAACACTGCTCAAGTAAAAGAGAACTTCACTTTTGAAGCT
The DNA here is from genome assembly GCA_037974875.1 of Cicer bijugum. NCBI lineage: Eukaryota > Viridiplantae > Streptophyta > Magnoliopsida > Fabales > Fabaceae > Cicer > Cicer bijugum. The sequence goes on from JBBPBT010000036.1 coordinate 767,944, forward strand.
TTTCCAAAATGAAATGAGGAGAGAAGGACCAAACAATTGAGAGGAAAATAATGTTACAATATTAGAAAATATATTTTTCTTTGAAATACTTTTATATTTTAGTTTTTAAAAATTGTTTTACAGATTTGATTTAAAAAAAATGTTTTAAAGAACATAATTAAAGAAAAAATTTGTTTGAGTCTTGTTTCTAAAGACAAATTTCAAATTTCGAGATGAGATAAATAGAAAATTTATTTTATAATCTGATTTTTTAAAACAGTTTTGGAGTAGAAAATTAAAAAATTGAAAAATGAGAAATAAAACACCATTTATATGTTTTTTTTTAAGTTTGAAAAATATAATATTAAAAATAATTTTATAAAATAATTTTAAAAAACAAATCATTCAAACAAATTTTTTAATTTTTAAATTTAAAAAAAACTAAAATAGAATTTTTGAAATGAGAATCAAACAAACTCATATTTTTTATATTAAAAAAAATATCTTAAAGTATCTCTTAAAATTATATTTTATATTACTTATTATGATTTATGATTGAGTCTATTTATCATTATTGTTAATCATATGAATCAATAGAGAAGAAAAAAACAAGAGTAACAACAAAATTAAGCTAGGGTTACATTCCAATGATCAAAAGATATGAAATAAGAATTACAAAGAGAATATATAGTAAAACATAAAAGACTAAACTACTAACTTAGAAATATAAATGGCACAACAACATAAATCCAATACATTATAAAGTCCAATAAACAATTATCTAATATTTTCTCTTAAACTCATGATACATTTAAAGAGTTTGTCCATCGAAAAACGAAAAACATACTCAATAATATAATTAACAAAAATATTGAATATTAAATCATATAAAATTAAAACCTAAGAGATCAAACTAAACCAAGTAATATCATAACCGATCAAGAAGGGAACCAAAGAATTAGCAATAGTCAAAGAGAAGAACCAACATAAATACGAGCAATATTCAAAGAGATTAGCCAATAGTAGGAGAATCAACCATAGAAAAATGAGCATCAACTATGAGCGAGAATAAACTAGGTCGTCTGAGGGTCTATGATCTGACCTATTAATTGTGTGGTCTGGCATGACTTGTTTAATAAAAATGTTAGGTTTAAACTTTTTTTAAAGTTTATTAATTTAAATAAATCAGACTCATGCTCACAAAAAAGCCTTTTAGGTCTAATAGATAAGCTTTATTATTATTATTATTATTATTATTATTATTATTTATTAACATTGTTATTTTTTATTATTATTTATTAATATTAGTATTTGTTATTTTAATTATGGGGTCATTTTTTTTTAAGGTTGTTGCATACTTGCTAGTTATAATTTTGTTAGATTTGGTTATATATGAAGGCCTAATTTAGCCTATTTTAAAAAAAATATATAAAATATATTATTTAAATGATTTAATGTGAAATAGACTTTTAAATAGGTTTTTAGTTCAGACTTAAACCGAAAAAAATTAATCATAAATCAAATTCAAATATTTTAAAATCTAATTTATTTTCACCCCTAACATCAACCAAAGAGACGAACTAATAGAGAAAAATACAATCAAATAGAAGAGCCAATGAAGATATGAGCAACCACCGTATCAAATAATCAATCAACCAAAGGAATCAAGAGAAAAACAAACCAAATCAAATAGTCTTTTGTATATTAAGCCATTATTCAAATAATAATATTCTATTGAAGCTTGGTGTCTTTTTGTTCTTTATATTCTTTGTAATTCTCTACATTGTTAAGAAAAAATCCTTCTGATAAAAGTGTTTTAAGAAGTGCCCAAGAAAATGTTAATCTACTATCAATTTTAGAAGTGTCCTGTTTTAGATTTTAAACAACATTTTATTGCTACAATAGTTACATAACCGCGATTTATATATTTCTTTTTGAAGACGTAATTATCATTTATATAACTAACTCCTCTAATTAAAAAAGGTATTTTATTTCAAAAAGTATTCTGATTCAAAGAGTATTCTATTGTATGGAATCACTGGAAACGTTAACGAGTATTTTTTTTTTGGGTACAAGAGAACAAATATTTTATTTGTAGAAATAAAAATTTCATTTGTCTTCTATCGTAGATTTAATCTTGTAAAGAGATTCTCCCTAAAATCCTCCAAAATTCAACTCAAAATCCAGCTATAAACAAAGTAGGCTTAGGCCCATCTAAGCTTTAGAAAGTAAAATTGTTTACATTATAATGACAACAACAACAACAAAAAAAACACAAAAAACAAATATTTAACTATAGTATAACACATATCCGACTCACAAGAAATACAATGATTTCTCTAAAATGATAATGTTAATTATAAAGAATGGAGTTTGAATTGTAATTGTTTATTTTTAAAATAATTTCTGCTTAATTCAAATTTAGTTAACTCAATATCATTCTTGATTTTTAAACACAATAAAAATAAGACGTTCTTGGTTAGTGAAATCATAAGAAATTTTTCCTACGTGATCTATGGTTAGCTAATAAAAAATAGAGATAAGGGAAATAGGATCACATTAATATATAATAGTTCACCCAAAATGGACTACGTCCTGTCCTCACAATATGTAAGTTTTTTCACTAAAATGTTCAAATAAGATCGTTCTTGCTTTTCACACTAACTCTTGTATTATCCTTGACCTACAGATTCCTTTTATAGGTTTTATGAAGATTGATGATAACTCATCTAATCGTTGTAAATCCAGTTGTCCAGTTGTAGCTTTAGTGGATATGTTGTTTAAAAAGCACAAATGTTTTTGCTTTATTACTAGAATGATCTTCGTTTTTGTTTTGAGTAAGTACTAAATTTGAGAATATTTGACAATTGTTAGATGTCACATTTTTCTTTGTTTCGCGTGCAGACTGCTTAGAGGTGCAGTTGTAGTGTCTTATCAAGTCTTTCATGGTTGTACATATTGCTTTATTAATATGGAGATTGATCTTGCTTATTTGATCATGATGCTTAACTTTTTTTGTTTTTGTTAAACTTTTTGGAATGGATCTTTCTAATACGATCATGTGTACATTCATTTGGTATCTTTGTAATTAAGGATGGTTTATTAGCAAACCAAAATCGATCTTGTCTTATTTCTCTTTTACGAACAAGAATGTTCTTGGTTTGATAAGACTAAAGGTTGTGAAGAACAATATTTGTTTTATCATATTTCTGTTTTTATTAGCTAGAATGTTCTTCTATTATTAAAATGATCTTGCTTCTTCCAACATGTTCTTGTGTTGATATGTTAAATACCTATCTTTAATTAATACACTCAAAAACAAATGTTAAAAAGCAAAACACTTTTAGAGTCATAATTAGAAATTTAATTAAATTTGTTTGATTTTCATCAAAATATTAATTTAGTATTTTGTCTCAACATTCTCTAGGGGTGAAAATAAATTGGGCCGAACTAAGCTTTGCAAGGTCTAAGTTTGATTTGTAAAAAATGCAAGGTCTAAACCTGACCCGTGGTCTATCATAAGCTTATTTTTTAAGTCTAAGTATGGTTTTGATAAAAGTCTGGTACGACCTCTTAGCTTACTTAAAAATCTATTTCATTTTAGCATTTTGAAATTACAAACACCTATTAAATTATTTTTTTAGGAGTGGGAATAGGGTAGACCGATCAATAGGGGTGGGAATAGGTCAGACCATGTCTGGCTTTGAAAGGCCTGAGCCTGATCTACAAATTATTTTTTAGGCTTAAACCTGGCCTACGACCTATCATAAGTTTTTTTTTTTTCCGGCCTGACCTGACCTTTTTAAAATTATGGCATGGCCTGAAAGTCTATTTAAAAGTCTTATTCACATTAAAATATTTAAATGATCTACTAATACTACATGATGATCTCCACGTATCAATATCAATGTATATATCTATATATATTAAACAAAAAAATACTTTTTCTAACAAAATAATTTTAAAAAAATTTGAAACAAACATTCTTTAAACCCTAAAAAATAATTTTTGGTTTCAAATAATAGATTTTTCTTTTTCCGAAACAAATGTACCTATTATTATCTCTTAAACAAATATGGAACGATTACTGAGTGATTGACTAATTGAACGATTACCGAATATCGAACGACTATCAAATATAGATAGTTACTAAATATATAAAGACTACTGAATATAGAATGATTACTGAATGATTGTCTAATTGATAGAATTTGAAATAGAAAATAATATTATTAATATAATAGTAAAAATAATATTAATAAATTATAAAATATATATAGACCGACCTAATAGGCTTTTTTATAAGTCTCTAACCTATTTAAATAAATAAGCTTTAAACACAGTCTGAGCCTAACCTTTTAATTAAATAGGTCAAGTCAGACCATAAGTAGGTCAGGCCATAGGTCCCTAACGGACGACTTAACTTATTCTCATCCCTACTGACTGGCAGGACCTATCGTAAATAGGTCAATCTATTTAAATAAATATAAATAATAAGAATGATATTAACCAAATAGCTGAACACTAATGCATTTGAAAGGTCTACGAGCAACCGTGCTCTTCTAGCAATTCTTGTTTAAGCTTTGTATTATTTTATTTTACGAAGGAGGAAAAAAAAATGAATATCTGAAATCATGTGAAATATCAAAAGGTGAATCTCAGCTTTGAAAACATTGTAGAAGAAGCTTCTCTGTAACCATATACATACATGTCTGTATTGTGCATAAAACATACACATTATGTATCTGATGCTTGTGTAACTGTATGAATAATTGAAGTGTGAATGCTTCTAGTAGTGGAGGTTTGAGTATATCCTGCACCTAGTTCATCTCGTTAGTTGTTATACAAAGTGTTTCATGTTACTTATTATGATTAAGATATTCATGCATTGGCACATCAAGTCAAGTTAGCTTTTTAAGTAATGGGTTTCTGCAACTTACAAAGCTCTGTCTTCTTATTGGCAGACAAAATGTACAATTATCAACAATAATTTTGCATTGGGATTGATGTGACCATGAAGTGTCTGCTTCTTACAATCATTGCTTGGTACTGTTTAACCAACTAGCTAATTTGAAACTTGAAAGCATGTTGAATGCTATTTACTGGTTAATCTTGACTCACTCAAGCCAACGGGTTTGTCACTTTATAACCATCAACTTTCCACTCAGGATCAAGGTGACATGATTTATGTTGAAACATCTAATCTTATCTTCCTAATAAAGGTAACTATAAAATGTACGATTTTGCAAACAAAAAAAGTTGCATTTCAGCAATGCCCGTTGAAGTCACACATGAAAATAATGATTTCACACAAGAAAATTGTGATTTGACTTGGTAATAAAATTACATGTTATTTGAATTTCATAGAATTTTCATTAATGAATGAAATATGACAAAGAAAAGACAAAAAGTCCAAACACAAATTAATTTGAGAGGTATCAATCAATAAATACTCATGAAACTGAGAATTTGATGTATCTCAAGATATTGAGTTTCTCCACCTTCTAGTTGTCTTTCTGTTCTGTTCTTCAGAAGTTGGAATGTGATTAGCAATATCATGATTTTCTACATTTGTCATTTTTGTAAGTTTGCTCAGTTTCTTCCACCCACTAGTCCAGGCTGATGTATGCTTTTGCTTCATCACCTTATCAAATTGTTTCTGCAGATTTTCCATATCATGTTGAAGTTCCAAATACTTTGTTTTCACACTCTCAAGTTCAAACTTTAGTGTGTTAATGTCTTTCTTAGCTGTTGACCACCCTTCTTGGAATGATTGTGGTGTCCCTTCCAGAAGTGTTTTCCTGTTTGTTATTATTGGTTGGAATTGAGATTCAACGCCGCCGCCTTTCAGAGAATTGTTGTTGGCTAGTGCATTGCTTATCTTTACCTGTTCAGAGAATAGAACTTGTACCACTACCCTTATTGGAAGCCTTTCATTTTGAGCAGCATGCATGCATGCATCAATGGAGAGTTTCTGACAATCCATTACACGGCAGAGTCGCTTCCTTTCGTGCTCAGTTAGTGTTGGATGTGCCTGTTAATTTGTTTCACAGATCATAAAAAGTAAAAAGTAAAAACCGGCATATGTATTTATGTAAAGCTAAACTACTAATCTTTCAACCAACTGGTTGAACTTAAGTGGTTAAAGAACTTCAATGAAGGAAGAATCACTTGAGATAACCCGAGTTTGAACCGTGGCTAGAAGAACCCTTGGTCGGGCTTTATTTACCTCTCAACCAAATTCCGAATTACTAGAACCCTTTTCTCCTGAGCACTCCAGAGTGTTTAGATAAAAATTAAAAAAAAAACTACTAATCGTTACTACTCATCTTTTTCTAAAATGAGTGAAACACACAAGTGACACAACACATCAATGAAATGTGAATAAGGAATTAATGTGTCTCCTTAAATGTATATATTAACATTCCTAGAATAGATTAGGCAAATTAGGAAATAAAATATTTGGCATAATGAGTTGTAATTACCTGTAAAGGCTCTGACTATTATTTATCAAACCCTTATTAATGACATGAAACTCTTACATTTATTGTTCTAGACCAATGGATATATATCTACTATTTTTTAGAGAAATGATTGATTATAAGTTTTACCGTTTTCAATGTTTTATATAGTTCATACCGTTATATAACAGAAGCTATGTTCATGGAAAAATCAACAAAAAATGTTTTAATGACTAATTACCTTGAGATACGAATCGATTGCTCGGTATAGTCCATCATCAGAAGTTCTAGCTGACTCAGGCAAAGCTTCTGCAAGAACCTGAAACTTTGTCAATGAAAGATTTCTATCTCTTGATACCTCTGTAAGATAACTGTCCACAAGTCTAGCCACTCTTGCTTTAGCATTTAGGCTACTTCCCACAAGCTTGTCCGATAATGATTGTTGTCGGCTTGGACTAGAACCTTCAACCTGCTCTTGAACGAGAAAATGCTCCAACAACCTCTGAACAAGATCCACGTCATACATAGTGTCGCTTTTACTATAACAAGGAATCAAAAGATCATTCAGTGAAGCTTGTTCAAACTGCATTCCTACCCTTTTCTCTAAATCAGTAATCAATGCATGTGCAACCTTTAACATGTTTGCCATTCTCAGAAGCCTAAGAAGAAAGCTACACGAGACACTATCTTTCTGCGGCGGAATTATGCTGATGAGACTCTCAATAACCATCCTTTGATCCTTAGCTTGAAGACTTGAAGTTTCATCTCTAGTTCCGGCTGCAACAATCATATGAAGTCCACCTTTCCAGCTACCGTCGCTTCCGCTACTAGAACTATTGTTACCGTTATTGATGCTTGTTTCCTCTACCACAATTGCAGCGTCATTTCCCAATCCTGGTAGCCATTTAGTTGCATAGTGCATTATTCCAGCACCAATCAGTTCAAATCTCATACCTTTTACCTTAATAGCAGTAGTGACTCTAACAAAGTGATCAATCCTAAGGATCGAAACGTCTTCGAACCACCAATCAGGAGGAACCAATTGATTCCTACTAGGACTTGAGTCTTTCATTTCATTCCATTTTGGACTAGAAACTTTTGGTGCTCTTCCGGTATACGCCCACCTTATTCCTTTCGGATTAGCACAAGCTTTCCAAGCTATGGACTCGCTGCATCTTCGGACTATTTGAAGGTTTTCGGCCCACGGGGACAACTTCTCACAACTTTTCAATACTACTATTGAGTCTCTCCATGAAGACAAAACAACATAGCTAAGAAAAGCTTCAGTCTTGAATATAAGATTACCTTCTTCTAGATCCTCGGTCATTTCAAGGTACTCGGCAGCACATCTTAGGCCAGAAATGTTTCCTGCTGTCAAATCGATAGCAACTCCATAGCTGAACTTAGCTGCCAGTTCAAAAGCCTCTGGCCCTCCAGGAAGATCGTCCATAGCTATCTTATTCAAGTTGGGGTTGCGAGAATCATATAGGATTCTATTCAGCTTTCCACTTCTAGATAGTAAAGGATACTTTCACAAGAAAAGGGAAGAAAAGTTAATCAAATTCAACACAATACAGGTTAAGAGCATATCTTATCTTTGGGAGAAAGAAAAAAATTACTTGAAATAAGGAAAGAAAAGATCGATACCTTGTGCAAGTGGAAATTGGCTTCTCCAATTTGGACTTGAAGATCACTTGGAATATCAGCTGAAACATACCTGCATGTGAAAGAGATAAAATGTTTAAGAAACTTATATATAAAATGGATAAAACAATAGTTCAAAATAATAAATTGATAAATTCAAAAGTTTTAATAATTATTTTCTGCCAAGCTCTTGTGTTACAAAACACTTCACTGGCATTACCAGCACTGAAGATTAGTCAAAAGGCGGTACTATTTCTGCATTGAATTAAACATACCAAGAGTTGCCTCTTTGATGAAACCCTTCAATTTTAACACCATGTTTGGTTGAGGTGAGAATTCCACCCCCATATTCCCTTCCAGCTGCTGCTTCACTTTCTGATTCCCACATGCTGAAAACAAACCAGATTCACAATTTAGTGGCTTTCAATGAGGTGAGAATTTAGTGGCTTTCATAATTATTATTTACTGAATTGCCATTGGATTACCAATAAACTTATTAACCAATCACCATGAGCGTGACTCATTGTGATGAAGAAGTATACATGTCTTTAACTTTGTTCTAAATTTTGATCGATTTAAATCTCTAAATCATAACTCGTCTTCGAACCCAAACAAAATCAAAAGATAATTAAAACAATACTATAACGTGGTTATTCAATTATGACTACAAATTAAAAGTGAAAGATTAAATATTTTTAGAATTGTAGCATGAATTCAAACACAAACACGACGGTTACAATAATACTTGGCTACAACGATTGCTAATTAAACTAGACCTAATGTCAACTTGAATGTTTGTTTAGAATATTACTGATTAACAAAAACTGATTTCAACTTGGATATTTGTTTACCAAAGCCTCATAAGAAACATAATAAAACTAGCAAGTTTTAATAAAAAATTATCCATAGGCCAAAGCATTAAAAGGTGGATGTGGGATTGATAGAAAGTTGCTACAAAGCATCTTGAGGTGTACCTGAATTAAATGCATGATATAATTGAGCTACATCTCATCTATACAAGAGATTGGGTGTTCACATAAAGAAGGGGAAAACTATACCGTGGTTGGTATCAACTCTCAATCTAATGGAACATGAGGTCCCATATCTAATTAAAACATATATTTGAATGGTTTCTAGAGAGGAAGACCGCAACCCTACAAGATTTGAGCAACTTTACTGTCTATATGGAAGTCGCATGTTCATGACTATAAATGGTTAACATCTCATCTCAATACATATGGCTGGATGATCACACAATTTCTTCATTTCATCGCCAACTTTCTTCTTTCAACATCATTATTTCATCCCAAATCATCTTCATTCAACATCGTTATTTCATTTCAAATCATCATAGACTTTACTCTCCAACATCATTATAAAAATTAATGCACATTTGTAAATTTTCTTACCATTTTGAAAATCCAACTATACAAAAAATGTCTTGGATTTAAGATTTCAATATAGTTATAAGCAAAATAATATGATTTGAAATATATTTGTTTGTCCGGTAGAAACAAAATCTCTTTGGTAGAAGTTTTATAAGTGGTTGAAATAAGGTTTTGAGTTAGTTGTTCATTAAATGTATGTCACTTAAGTGCTAAAAGCTTGACTTTATAACTCAATGGACGGAGTTTAAATCCCACACGCCTTTTCTTTACACAATATATTTTTTTTTTTTTTAAAATCACAAGTTATCAACAATTTCATCACTAGCAAATATCACTTCACCAAAGCAACACATCCGATCATAATCATCAACCAAGATTCAACATAGTATATATCATCAATGCCATTGTAGCAAAATCAATGTCAAATTAAGCCAAACTTCAAACCTTCTTAAGTGAAGGCCACTTAATTAATTACCTCATTATCCCGAAATTCGACTTTTCGGCTTTGATTGCCTTTTGTAAGTTTTACTACTTTTGCTTTTCTCCTTCAAATCATCTATGATGAGATTCCTGTTACATATTTAAGGAAAATAGAGTGAGTGTACTTCAAAAATAAGGTTGGGTGAGTAAAATGAAAGAATGGACTAAAATATTCTTTTTTTTTTCAAATTTGGTAGGGATTTTTCAAAAATAGTAAAACAATTGAAATATTTTCCCAACTAACACTTCAAAGGAATATAATCATTCATCATACAAAACAAGGACCAACATTTAATTCCAACAATAGAAAATGCTTCAATTCAAGACAACCACTCCTTACGTGCGTTTTGACCATGATCAACAACAATATAAGATGATGCAAAATCAGCACATGCAAGTGACAAAACAACTATCAAAAGATGATAAATTCTTGATAGATGGTGATTTAATTAAAGAGCTCTGAAGAAGGTAGCTGAAATGAGTGTGTGTGAAAAGAGTTTTTGAAACGTTGGTGTGAGTGATTTTGAGATATGGTGAATCGGGAAGTAAGACTTAAAAATGAGAACAATGATAACTCTCACACAGCTAATAAGGCTGAATCAAGATTTCTTCACAAATTGAGAGGAACAAAATAATGATGTGTCACAGTTAAGATCGCTAACTAGGCCACAGAAAAATCTAGTGAAAAAGAAAATGCATCCATGTCAATAAGATAAAGTTACTATTTCAATTAACCAAATAAATTATATGATGCAATAATTGAATATGTAGTATATTCATCTTACGTTAATCTTATGCATAAATTTATTTATCAAATTTGGCTGTATGAAACAAAAATTTATTTGTAATTGTCGACATATGAATTAATTATTAATAAATTATTTTATAAAATATTAAAACTTAATAAGTGAATTAAATTGAAAATAATATAAAATTGACGTCAAATATCACACATATTTAATCAATACATTATATTATCATTTTTAATAATAAAAAAATTGTAAATTAACTATTGAGTGACACTTTAAAATATTATACTTTTATATATATATATATATTGTCAATTTATAAAATCTAAAAATTAATTTGACCTATAATTTCAAAAACTAATTTATATATACAATCAAACAAATGTCATAATCACTGACATGTAACCAAGACTTAGAAATATTACATGAAAAAAGACTAATGAAAATCTTTTCAACTTTTACAATCTATGTTTATTTTGAGTTCACTTTCCATTTTTCAAACTTTTAAGCACTAAATCAGGACTTTTGTCTCACGGAAACGTAAAATAAAACCCGTAGCACGTAACATAAAAATATAATAAATTTATGACCGAAATAAATTTTTTTTTAGTTGTTTAATTTCACATACACATTTAACAAGATAAATTTCAAATACATATTTAATTATATTTAACATATAATTAATGAATACTAATAATATTTTACCACTTATCAATTTTCTTAATTAATAAAAAAATAATAATAAATACAAAAAATTCATATATATTATTATTAAATTTTGAATTCTAATTAAAAAAAAACGTCACACTCATTTAAACTTTTTCTATAGAAGAAACTTTTTCTAATATATTTTTATAATTCTTAACACAAAACACACATTTTTGTAGTTATGATAAACTTAAAAAAAAAATTATAAATTTAAAGAAATAGTTGATTAAATTAGAAACCATAGAAATAGTATATAAAATAATTAAGTCTTTTGCTGTTTGGTCTGCGAATATCTAATACCTAAAATAATTAAGTTCTTGAATGTTCCATATAGAAGTAGTAGGTTGTTTAAGAAAGCAATGTGAGAAACAACAGTAAATAAAGATTATGGAAAATTTAATGGCATAAATGTGTAAAGACATAAATGAAGGAAATAAAAAATTTAGAGTGTATATAAAAAACGACCAGCAACGTCTACATCATGTCTCTGTTTCCTAACAGCAATGCGGATAAGAATGGTGCTGATGGTAAGGTAGGGTCTCTGCTCCTTCACTATTAGTATCGCGAGTATGGGGTGAACGCATCTCTCTTTTCAATATAATAGTTGTTTCTTCTAAATTTTGATTGTGCCAAAAAAATATTATTGATTAACTCAAAATTAAGGTTAAGAGATATGAAAAGAAAACAATGTTTGAGTAAGTGTAGACTCACAAAAGAAATTAAATAAAAAAAGAATCTCACATAATTATTATTATTTTTATTATTATAATAAATAATTATAACATTTATAATAATAATAATAATTAGTATTTTATTATTGTATTTATAACATTTATAATAATAACATTTATAACATTTATAATAATAATAATTAAAATATAAATTTAATTTATAATTTATTATTGTTTTTTATTTTAATTTAATATTAGTATTTTATTTTTTAAATAATTAAATTAATAATTCTAATAATAAAATTGAGTGTTTATAAATATTAATATTAAAAGAATTATAAGTAAATGGTAATTATTTATAATGTTTATAACTTATTT
>JBBPBT010000036.1:780585-797233 GCA_037974875.1 Cicer bijugum
AATTTTTATTCTTTATAAAATTTTACTATTTTATTTTTAGTTTTTATCAAAAATTTCATCAATTTTTAATCTTTTAAAATTTAAAAATTTTATTTTTAGTCCTTGATTGTAAATCAATACTTATTTATCCTTATAATTTTTGAACGGTTTTTTTCAATAATATTTAAGATATTATAAGAAATCTTGTTCACAAAAAATTTAAATTTTTTTAATTAATATTAAATTAAATATGATTTTTTAAATATTAAAAAATAAATAATTTTGAAATTCTTATAAAAAAAATTTAATCAACAAAATATTAAATCTATAAATCTTTTTATTTAAGTTCACAAAAATTAATAAAATAATATATCAAAATTTAAAAAAAATATTTGAATAAAAAACTTAATATTAAATATTAATGAATTTAATAGACGATTGGGAGTTGAAAACTCGAACTCATATGCACATGCCCATTGAGCGTTGGTGATTGGGCAAAGATATGGTGCATTGATCCCTTCACTACATGCTGCAAAACTGGATGTGCCTTCCGATCTATCTTTCATTGTTTATTAATTCTCTCGTACTATGAGTTATGTGTTGTGGTGTCATTTGAATCAACAATCATTCGTTTTCATTCCCTGTGCTGTATTATTCGGCCCCACCTTTGGTGCTTTTCTCAAATATTCATATGCCAGATCATTTTTTATCCACCAACATTTTTTCGTTGTAAAATGTCTTCCATCAACTCAACAAAGTACGCTCGCCACCAATATCTCTAACATCAATTTTCACGTTCCAACTACCAATTATGATTATCTATCACCATCCATTCATCTATAACCCAACATAAATTTACAAAACAACTATAAATATATATATATTTCTCACTCCTGAAAAAAATACATTAACTTCAGTTATTTTACATGAGATTAAAGATCTAACCTTTTTAAATAAATACAATTGAAAAATGATAAAATTTGGAGTAAATTGATAAGATGTTAAATGAATGTGTCACAACCTATAAAATTGATAAGTCAATGAAAAATCATCATAATATTAAAGAAGTCATTGATAAAATTCAAGTAAGTTACAATTCAAAAACTCAAATATGTGAAAATTGTGATGAGGATAAAATGAAGTATGATGGGAAATGTAGAGAACAAGAAAGAAGATATAGAGATTATGATGACAAGAAAAATATATATGAAAGAACAGATAAAGAAAAACTGAGGAGACAGAGAAATTTTGAGAGGGAGGATGAGAGGTATGTAAAAGAGAAAAACTCGGATAATGTAAAAAGGATTATCAAGAAAAGAAGAGAAGAAGTATATCATATCATGAATATATTAGAGATTTTGTATTTGATCTAGAATATGTGAAATATTGTTATGAAAATAGATACACAGATGTGACAAGAAAAATAGATAAACTAGACTTGAGCGAGGAACAGAAAATTAAAGAAAAGAAAGAGAAAAAAAAATTGTGAGACAAATAGCAAAAAATTGACTATAAGTATTTGTCTAACTTTATTGATTCTTATGATCAAAAACTGGAAGATATGTCTCCAAAAGAGGAATGCTCACAATCCATTGAAGTTGGATGTGTTTCGCCAAATATTTCTCAAAATGATAATTGCATGGAAATTCTTGGTTTGAATTCCAACAACTTTAATTGATGTCTCTTGTTAAATTGTTTGAGAAGTTTCTTCCTCCTATGCTTTTATGTTTGCAAATTTTATGTTGAAATGTATAACTTGTGTTATTCTCATAAGCATGTATTGAGTGTTAAAATCATGAAGTGTTTAATCCATACTATTATTCTAAACTTGATTTAAGAATTATGAGTTAAGACATGAATGATTTTCTTGATAAATATGTTGTTGTGTTTTTTAATGTTATCTTGGTTCATGACATAATTTTTGAAGAATGCGTTCTTAAAGAAATATTGTTTGCAAACTTGAATACTTACTATTTTATTAAAGATAAAGTTAGCATGTGGAATTAGTTGATAATTGCACTACTACTCATCTCCTTACTCATTGTTGCTACATTTGTTAAGCTTTCATATGATACTTCTAATGTATTTGAGGAAATTGTCTTGTTTCAAAAAGAATCATCATTAGTTTGCTAAGGAGGAAAATATCAATGAGGCTCAACTTGTATTGAAGTATTGGCAAAGATAGAGTATTTGACTTATGTTTTTCTTCATGTAGGTAATGTTGGAATAATATTTGAGGTCAAATTTTTCTAAGATGAAGGGAATGATGATAACTTAAATGGAGCTAATTATGAGGAAAAACTTAGAAAATTTGAAGTAAGACTTTACAATAATTTTTAGTTTTATTTATATTTAAGTTGAATTGTAATAATTAATGTTTTATTTAAGTGGTGCATATGCATTTAATGGGCCCATATTTAAGTTTTAGACATTTTTAGATATACCAGTATTTTTTCTATAAATACTCTAGTAGAAACCTTATTTGAGAGGTTTTTGAAATAAATTAAAATTAAATCTCTTGAGAATAGTGAGTGAGCTAAGTAAATTCATTGAGATTTTAAATTATGTACATATGGATAAACTTAGAAAAAAATATTCTTAAAACTATAACATATTATGTGTGCAGGTTAATGATATGTTTTCAATGGGAATAAAACCAACAGCTATATACAGCATACGTATTTAAACTTCAACGCAAAATTCAAAACTTCCCTTCCCAAACAATTAATTAATAAATAAAATATTTTTAAACTCACGACCTTTGAAAATCAGCAAAATTCTTATCAATTAGAATTAAAACATCTATGAAAATGGAAGTATATAATTCATAAACAATAAAATAATGACATCATTATTATTAAGAAAAAACTGAATATTAAACAAAATTATATCATTATATATGAACACACACAAAATATTGAGCAACTAAAATAAGATATGAAAAGAAAAAAATTGAACACACAATATTTACATAGAAAATCCTCTACAAATAAGGGTAAAAAAAGAATTTTCATTAAATGGGTGATATTCCAAGACCTCTTTCTAATTGCAACGAGACAATGATAACACTATTTCTTGAAAACAGAAGAATACCAACTTGATGAGAAACCTCTTAGGAGATCAACTATATATATATTTGTTATTAATTTAGTTTCTTTAGGTGTTTTGTTTTGTTGTGTCTGAGGATGTATTTTGTAATTATTGATATGTTCAAATATTAAAATTTAATTACATTATTTAAAAATTAAAAAAATTATTTTTCTATGGATGAATTCATGCACCAAGAATATACACTAAATTTAATTAGTGTATATTGTGACAGTCATAGTGTCTTACACATTGCAAGAAGTCCAACGTTTCATTCAAGAACAAAGCACATAGGCGTTCAATATTATTTTGTTAGAGAAGTGGTGGAAAAGTGTATATGTCGAAGATTTACATCAATGATAACCTAGCAGATGTGATGACAAGTCAATCAATGTTGACAAGTTTATATGGTGTCGATCTTTTTACAGCCTATCAAAAACATAGCAACAAGGAGTGGGTGGACAAAGTAGATGGATTTTGAAACATCACAAAGGTAGCCTAAAGTGAGAGATTGTGAATGGTAAAACAAAATTTGTGGGGTCCAACCATTGTCATAATTTACAATGCATGTAAAGACAGTGACATTTTGCATCTTGATGCAAAGTAAAAAGTTGTATGCATTGACAAGTTGCAAGACGAGTAGTTTGTCGCATGTAAAGAAACGTAATTTGTCTCTCCTATAAATATTACTTTGGTAAAGCATACAAAGATCATTTCCAATATCAAGTAGAACACAACAACAAACAATAGAATATATATATATATATATATATATATATATATATATATATATATTACGTTAACGAGTAGAGTTTGCATAATGTCAAATATATTACCTAAATTAAATACTATTAAGTTTAAATAGATTGGTTTAGGTTAGGCTCAAACTTGAATGAGTTAAGAGAGTAAATTCATAAGTTGACCCATACTTGCGACCATTCCGACTCAGCATGACAAAGACTCAGTAACTATGGTCCATTTGAAACTTTACCAGAACTTTAGAGATCTACCTCTCCAAAAAAATGTATATGTATTATTTATTTGGCTATCATTCTCGTAAATCTCTCACTGATTTGAGCATCAACAACCAACTTCCCCATCACCAACTCCGACCTAGTTCTGAGTTCGTGTTTGATACTCATTTTAAAATGTATGAATTGCAGGTCATCTCATCTTGATCAATGCTTGAGATTGCATTGATGTATACATGGAACCAACATAAAAATATTTTAATTGATTCTTGTGATTCTGCTTGTGACTGAGACAACTGACCGTTCAAGTGTCTCGCACAATATTTTTTAAAATATTACAAAGACTCAATTCCTTATTATATTTTACAATTTTGTTACAAACATTAATTTCAGGCCTACTTCTTAGAGCAACACTTGAGATGATTCAAAATCATATTTTCACTTTGTTTAGCACAGACTTCCCATAAAGATGGTTGCTTCTTTGAAGTTCCATGTAATCTATATGTTTCATCCCAACATATGCTGCTGGATTGCTTTCATTATCTAGCAGCTCTGAAGCTGGTTCAACCACAGTGTCCAAGGATGGTGCAATCACCGTTGCCAATGACATTCTTGTTGCTCCATTGCTCACAGCTGCTCTATGCACTACACTTTTGTACTTTCCATTGCTCATAATCTATTGAAAAACCAAAAGGGTACACACAATCAAAATAACTCAAAATCACTGTTAGAATAAACAAAGTGTTAGAACAGCAACTCTGATTCAAAAGAAAATAAATACAAAAAAACGCAAATATAGAATACATCAGATTTGATCACATAGTTTAGCAAATTGTGTCTACGTCTCCGACTGCGTAGTGGTTGTAGTACTTTTCTATCATCATTCAAAATAATACTTTCTAATATTGAAACACCCATTCAAACTTAAACTCAAACTAAACCAAACAATCCAATATCAAAACCAACACAGAGGAACAACCAAAAAAGTAGCAGCCAAAGAGAAGAACCATCGGAGAGAAGAACCAAACCAAACTATGCCAAACTAAGAGAAAAACCAAACCATACTACACTAAACTACCCTTAATATAATATAAAAGCTTAATAACATATAAGTCCAATAAACTAGTTTAAGGTTACAAATTGCAACTTATATGTCTAAATAGTAAATAATATAGTCCAGTTTACAAAAATACCCTTAAACCGCAAGGCAGAAAGAAAATGGATGAATATGCAGGGTTTGTTTGTTGTGTACCTCAAGATGATCAGACACAAGGACCAAGAAACAGTTTGGAGTGGAACTGACATTGATCCATTTGCCATTGTGAAGTACTTGAAGGCCATTAACTCCATTTTGTATGAGGAGGTTCAAGAGGCCATGATCAGAATGTGGAGGCATTCCCATTGCAAGCTCAGGTTGAGGACAAGGAGGATAAAGATTTGCTGCCAACATTTGCAGACCAGATTCTAGATTCATTGTTCTGTCTATGTAGTTGTATTCCAATCCTAAGCTTTCTGATATTCCTTTGAGTAGTTCCCTTCCTAATTTGCATGTTCTTCTGCTGTACTCTGCAGATGTTTCCCTACAATAACAACAACAACAAAAGTTAATTTTTAGAATACAAAATATCATGTCTTAAAGGCTAGTAGTTAATATACTTATAATCACTATTTTGTTCATATCACAAGAGACATATGAGACTGGCCCAACAACATATTTAATACGCTTTCATATCAATCGTTGAAAGTCTCTTCAACGAGATACGACCTGAAAATGTGTTTATAAGTGTAAGAGATCTCTCACATTTCTAGTCAGTTTTGTAAGAATGAGTTTGACCCAATATAAAAATTTAAAATGATATCGGTGTCAATCCAAGACGCTAAGTGGGAGGTATCTCTACATTACAAACTGATTTTATAAAGTTGAGTTAGACACAAATTAAATTTTAAGATCAATCATAGTTCTAAATTACAGTATGTTGGTGCAATTGCCAAAACAATATAAAGGTTTAGGGGTATTCTAAAACTATTAGAGAGCTTATCAGCTTCAACCAACTTCATCTTCATCTAAAGTCAGTAAGGATAGTTATCTTTCTGTTAGTAGTTGATGTATCTATTATTAGTTAGCTATCTATATTGGGATGCATATATAGCTCAAACACTTGTATTTTTCAGCAGACTGTTCATTACCAAATTATGCACTAAATGCAATATGATATTTCTCTCAATTCTCTCTACTTTCACACAGTTAATAATAATTGTATTGAGGCTGCATTTATCAGCAATATCAATAGTTGCACCTTTATCGCAATCACAATTTATAACTTATCACCATCTTAAAGTAGATGTTGCATTTGTCTGCTATATCAATGATCACATAGCAGGCCTAACTCAACTCAAAAACTAATAGGTGAGTGAGTATCCTACAACACAAACTCTAGCATATGATCATTAAGTGTGTCTTTGGTTTTACAGAGCCAAAAGTGATTTGAAACATATAAAAATGATTTTAACATGTTTGGATGATATGAGCTGAAATTGATTTTGCTTCTAAAATAAATTTCAAGTTGAAGTTACACTTTGTAACTTTTAACTTCAAGCATGATTTTTACAATCAAATTTATTGTTCAACTCACTTTTACGTGAATATATCATAAGTTTAGTTTCACTTTTAGAGCATGAAAAATTGATTCCAGTGGTCTAGAATTGATTTTGACAAGTTTGGTTGTTTTTTAGTAGAATTGATTTTGTCTCTAAACTTGATTCTGATTCTGACTTGAATCTAGAATTAATAAATACAAGATTAAATATTTATTAGACACTCACTTTGAGGTGAACGTAGCCAAACATAAATCACTTTACTTTTAAGTCGCTTTTGGTCAAAATCAATTTTATAAGATAAATTCTTTCAAAATCAATTAATGTCAACGTAGAAGTAGAACCAAACACACTCAAACATAAACTATTTACATTTGACTAACTTTTATATACAATTGATTTAAAAAAATAAATAGCGGAAGCAAACATACCCTTAGAATTACAAAAACAAATGGAGAGAATAAGATAAAACCTGAAGCCAGCAGGTTTGTCCAGTGAGTGAAATTCAGGGCGAACAATGATTTTAATAAAATCCCTCCAGAACAATATTCTGTCTCCTGAAACATTGAAGCTGGTACCATACCTTATTGGATCCATTACTTCCTTACCTGCATACACTTGCTTCTCCTCCTCTCTAAGATTAAAGAAACCAAAAACTTGGTCAACCATTTTCTCCAAGAGACTCTTTGAAACAAAGTGATTAACCAGCATGAAAAATCCCCACTCCTCACAAGCCTTTCCTATGTCATGGATAGTTTTGTTCCTTTGATCAGGTGTACCAATGACAAGGTGAGAATAATCAATGACTGGGATTGGATCATTTTCATCATCTGGGTCTACCACTATTTCATTTTCATTATTTGGGTTGGTGGTGTAAGTGTATGAGGATGGAATACTGTTGAAATTTGGTGATTCTGTTAACGTTTTCACACTTGTGAAACTAGTAGTTTTTTCATTGTTGGATTTTTGGTTAACTTCAGGAGAAGTTGTTGAAGCCATTTTAGATAAGAGATACTGAACAGAGAAGCTGCAAGACAACAATATTAATAGATCCTGTCTTGCCTCTTTAAATATCATTTTTTTGTTCTCTTCTTAATTTTAATCGGTTAATGGTTTTATCTGAAACTTGGATTTTTCTGGCATAATAATATACAATAAATACCACGACAACAAAGTAATCCTTGTTGTAAATATATATTCCTTTTATATAATATATTTCCAATTAGGGGAGCATTCATTTTTTTTTTCTTTTGTCTATGATAAAAAAGTGAAAACAGTATTTCATACTAATTTGGCATGTAAATAATGTTCTAGATTAAGTGATTCACTTCCATTTAATTCAGGAATGAGCATCCATGCATCACTTAAGATAAATAATAAAATCTACATACATTGTTATGATTATGTTATATGTAGTGTAGTCATAGCACCTGAACAAAACTTAGCAAGAATAATAATCTTCACTTTTGTTAAATGTGCCCTTTTGTTTTGCATATTATACACTTTATCATAACACTGACTTATTTAACTCACACATGAAAACAATCAAAAGCTTCTAAGTGGATCATTTGATTTCTTCTGGTGTTTTCCATTGAATGATGTTGACCTTTTCATTGAAACAGGAGCACTATGAATCTTCACATGTTCCCTATTTGAATTCTTATGAGATTCCACTGACAAAACAACACTTGAAAGAGCAAGATTGATCTTAGAAGCAGAAGAAGAATCAAAAGACACTGATCTTCTTGGTTGCATGTTTACCATCTCCAAACCTGAACTCTCATTTTCCTCAACCACTTGTTCCCTTTCTTCCTCTTCTGCATTTCTAAAATGATCAACAACACTATCACTATTTTCAAAAACTTCAATTTGAGAATTTTCCACAGAATTTGAACCAAAAACATTATTAGGCTCCAAAGATGGAATCCTTAAAACCAAAGGGTCAACAGCAATAGGAGCTCTACACATAGGACAATTAGTATGTGAACTAAGCCAAGTATCAATACAAGGTAAATGAAAAGCATGGTTACACTTTGGCAAAAGTCTAAGATCCTCATCATCTTGAAACTCACTCAAACAAACAGAACAATCTGACCCATCAATCAAGCCTTCACCTTTGTTATACTTAATAACAGTGATTGCATTAATAATTGATTGTTGAAGACCAGGGGTGCGAATATACCATATGGGGTGGTCCACAACAGAACCATCATCATCATGTGCTTCATCAACAACAAAACCATGTTCTGTTTGTTGTCTTGTAAATAAGATTCTCCTTGTTGACCTGTTCCTATTGGAGAAAAACTTGACATACAAGGCATAGAGGCAGAGAACAAGGAAAATTGCTGCTACAGTTGAAAAACTTAAGATCAAGTAAGTGGGAGTTTTGTTGTGTTTGGTGTGATCAACATTAACATCAACAGTTGGTGGTAATGGAGGGCTATATTTATTGGTGAGGCCGAGGCAATCATCACAATTTGAGGGACAAGGCTGTTCTACTTGACCGATGAAACCACAGTCAAAGTCAGATAACAGTTTTCTGTGATTAAGCACCATGTCAGAGATGGGTTTGGATGAAGGGAGAGAGGGGAAGAATCAAAACAACATGGAACTTGAAGAGGAAAGAGGTAGGTATTGATTGTTCATTGGATCAATACTTTGGTTAGGTTAACGTTTGACTTTGGGAACATGTATTTTTCTTTTCGAGTTATCTTTTAAGTCTTAATTTTCTAAGCTAAGCAAATAAGCTATTTCGCAAAATTCAATTCGTTCCACTGTAAATCATATTTGAAAAATAGTTTAAAACTCTCACATAATAATTACTGTTTTATGGAAGTAAGAAATGTATCGTCTTTCAAAATTTAAAAAGTAATTTAATTAATATAGGTTTAATAAAAAATATATTTTTTAAAAATTAAATTCACAAAATTTATTATTTATCATATCATTATTTTAATTATAAAAACGAAAAGAAGAGTAATTAAATTTATCGAATCCTATCAATTAGTTCATTTTGTGTAATGTTTTTTTTTTTTTTACTGTGTTACTATTTTCAAATTCAAAATATGTTTTTTTGTTAAACCAATAATTAAATGACTAATTATTATCCTCCTATGGAATTTCAAAAGTAGCCTAAATTTTGAACACAATAAAAATCTTCTACGCGTTGAAGTATTGACTTTTGCGTTGCTTCCGCCTTAGATTTTCACGGTGGCTGATGTCGGTGGACTTGGGCTTACATTACTCCTCAGCCCAGCCCACTATCAATGGTGTTTTTTCTCCCACTCAATATTCTTACTAGAGAAGATTTTAAAATGTCTTAGAGGTACAATCGAATATGACTTTATTTTTAGGGATATCAATTTTTTTTTTACTAAGTATATATATAAATATAAATGACTCATTTTTTAAACTAAGGTGTTTTTAAAAAATTATATTATCATATTAAAATAATTTTAAATAAAAAATTATTTTTTTATATTATAAATTAATTTTGTTGGTTCAACTGTCACTTATAAAAATGACATAAGAGAGTATTTTATAATGTTATAATATAATATTCTTTCATGTTTAGACTTAAATTAAAATTTAGTTTTTTTTATCAACTACAAAATTTTAACCCAAATTTTAGACTTTTAAAAAAGTTTTTTAAAATCTCAGTTAAAGAAAAACAAAAGCACCAACTCATTATCATTTATAAGCAAGAGACAAATTTGTTAAAGAATCAAATCTCAATGCTTGCATATCTCTTAAAATAATACTAATTATCTATGTTTTTGTATCATCTTTCAAAATGAGTTTTTAGAAATTTAAATTGTTAAAATATTATTACAATCTATAATGTTGTAAAATAAACTAAATAGTCTTGCGTTGATTTCAATTGAAAATGATTCTTTAAAAAATATTGATTGTAAACAAATTATTAATGATTTTGCATAAAAAAATGTAGGGAAAATTATATTCAAATTAAAATTAATATGTAGATGAATGTTATTATTAGTATTGGACGTTACTATTATATGATCGGGTAGATATATACATGTATAACTAATTTTGCGATAATTAAATTTTGATTTTTGTTTGGTACAAACTTTTTATACTTATGTAATCTTTAATTTTTGGGTTGAAGACTATCAAACTCATCACTCGCAAATTGCACCCAAAAACTTAGAAACAACCCTAATTCTCAAATACAAAAAATACATGTCCAGGTTACCAATCCTGACATGTAAAATACATCTTTAAATTAACCAAATTGAACAAAATTTTGGGACATTTGAGGAGATTTAGGGTAGGAAAAGAAGTTTTAAAAAAATGACTTTGATAAACCATATAAAAAATAGTAAAATAATGAGACAAATGCTAATAAAGTTGTATATCTAACAAATATTGATATTGCTATGTTGTACATTTTGTCTTAGGTTCAAACTCATAATCTTTCATAGTTGTGTGTAAGTTAGTTGTGATAATATCTTCTAATTACATTATATTTACTTGTATTAAATGTTTTTAAACATTTTTCTTAGCAAGGCTTGCAATATTTCTTTCCCAGCACAAAACATGTGTTCCACCCGCTTATGATGTTTTTGTTACATATGTTAGACAATAACAAATCTAGATGACCAAAGAAAATGCCTAATTTCAGCAAGCAGCATAGCTCATTAGCATTGCCTTCAAGGTCAAACGTTTAACTTACTTGCAAGAAACACACACACATATGACATATTCAATACTTGTCCTACGTTTCCTTAACTTTTGCTTGGAGTAACCAAATTGATATCCAAAAATATTGACATTCACATTATTTTCCAAACTTTGGTTTACTTTTATATACTAATAATAGTATTCAGTCATTAATTTCTTCCTAGTACTTAGCCTGCAAGTGAAACCAATCCCACACGTTAATCCCAATACAGAATTGAAGAATCTATATAATTTAAACTATAAAGTACTTCAAGCAAGGATATATTATTTTTTCTTATTGCAAAATTTGTGACAAAATTGAAAGTTCGAAACGATACTCAATATGTCAACAAAAGGTTCGTGGATAACTATGAAATTCAAAGGTGTTGTTGATGTAGTTCGTGCTAGCAGATTCAAATCAAGCTATGTTGGACTTCAAATTGAAAGGAACATTCCAATTGTGTCACAGGCTAGGGTTGAAAGTAGTTATTGGATGCAACATAGTTTGCAATTCTTCAGCACCAAAAACAACACAAACACTAATGCAAATAGGTAGCTACCCTCAAAGGCTCCAACATTCATTTAAACTTTATCTTCAATATGACTGTTGAATTTTAATGCTAAAATTGGTTGTGATTCATCAGATTAAAGAAAGATGAAGTTCAACCTGAAGCCCCAGCTTCAATCTCCACCTTCTCGTCTTGGTATCAACCAACATCCTTACTACTTGTATGATTAGAGGTTTCCTTTATTAATTAAGATTAACTAAGCAAATCATTTGAGAGACAAAAAATAAAGGAATTGCAAGTATTTATCAATGAATGGAAATTATACACTTATAACTATGCAAAAAGTTTGTCTATACGAATATATCTATTCTAAGAAAAGTATTCTCTATTGATACGTAGCGAAATTTTACACACTTATGCAGGTTTAAATGGGCTTTGTGTTCGTTACTTTCTCTCGTGCTACCTTTTTTGAGATATAATTGGAGAAAATTACAGAGAATAGAAGGTATTATGCTTAGCCTCTCTTTTTTTTTTTAAAAAAAAATGTTGACTTTTTTACATATGTTAAAAAAATAGGTTGTGTCTTTAATGTGTTTATTACTAATATACTTTATTGTGTATAAACTCGTCCAATTTTGATTTTGTCTTTCAAGATTAGTCCGTCCTATTGATTAGAGGAATATTTAGAACATACCTGCTTAATTTGTTTTCCTATGCTTACTATGTGAATTACATAATTTATTAATTGGGATGAAACTTTGCATTCAGAAGAGGCAGTGGTTGTGGTTGAAGAGGTTGAAAAAGTGGCAGAAGTGGTAGAAAAAGTGGCAACAGTAGCAGAGAAGGTATCTGAAGATGTAGCAGAGATGCTTCCTGAGGATGATAAACTAAAGAAAGTAGCATTAGTCGTAGAAAATGCATCAAAACAGGCTGCTCATGGTGCTAAACTAACAGAAGACTTCATACACAAAGTACAATATTTTCATTAAAATATTTATCATTCATTTTGTTAATGTGACTTTACCAATTCTTCAAGTGATATCTGACTAATTTTTTGTTTCCATTTTGAATACAAACAGGTTGAAGAAGTCACTAACGACATGGAGGATTTAGAATCATTCGTTGAACCATTAATTGACAAGATTGTGAAGAAAGAAACAACAAATAACTAATTACAAAATTTAATTATCTTTCTTGTGCATCGTTGTTTGTTTGTAATATAATAATTATTTATTGCTCCTGCTTTGGTGTGCCGTGTGTCGATTCGTAGTGCATCAAATGTTTAACTAATTGTAACTGAAATAACAAATTCTGTAAATACATGAATTCATTTAAAGGATGACCCTGGTCAAAATCAAACAGAATGCATTTCTTCCTAAGATCATATGCTTAATTGATTCTGAAATTTGCCAATCGTATCACACTAAGGTCTTTCACGATTTAATAAACCAGCCAACCAGTAATATTGCAAATAAAATTCAAACGAATTATTCTCGTTTCAACAAATATTATATAACCAGAATTAAAATAGTAAATAATAATCGCACGGAAATAATAGTTAAAAGAATAAAATGTATCACTCATAAAAATAATAAATAGATTACAGAAAAATAATCAAATGGGAGAATCGTCAAATGACGAAACAAAGTAAAAAGATGAAGAACAATAGTTCAGATTCATGTAAATTAATCAAAAAAAAAAAAAAAGGGTAAGTCTCTACATAAAGAAGGCAGCAGCGAAAACGACAACAGCAGCAGATCCAGCGACACTGAATCTGTTCAAAACGGCACCACTTGGGGCAGGGGCTGGTGCTTCTGTTGGAGTGTTAGAAATCGATGATGGAGAAAGTGCAGGAGCGCCGGCGGGAGAGTTAGGAGTAGCAGGAGGAGGAGATGGTGGAGAGTCGACGATGGAGGGTGAAGGAGAAGGAGCGCTCTTCACAGGCACAGGAGGAGATGCAACCGGTGAGCTGGCGGAAGGAGAAACAGCAGGAGCCTGAGAAGTTGAAGGAGTGGCAACGGGAGCATTGGACGGAGACGAAGCGGGTGATTGGGCAATGGTGGAACTCACCAACAATGTAGCAACTAGCATAAAAACAACGGTGTAAGAAGCCATTGTAAGAGTAAGAAGAAAGATCCAACGGTTATAAAGTTTTGAAACGGTTAAATGAATTGAAAGAGTGCGTGAGTGAATAGTTGAGAGTTTGATGAAGAAATGAGATTAGGGTTGGAAGGGTATTTATAAAAGCATAACCGCGTGAAGACGAGTTTCGAGGGTGAGTGAGTCGTTATGAGCCGTTGATCTGTTGAAATAACTTATCAGGGGTGAATATCAATCAGTATGAGTATTTAGAAAAAGAACGATATTTGGTATACCGCGTCGTATTCCAGAAAATGAAAAGTATTCGGTCAAAAAAATAAAATGTACTGCTCACTTATCTGTTTATCTACTTTTATAATAATGCTAGATCATATTTATGAAATAATGTTTTTACAAGGGTTGAATAAGTTTTTTTCTTTACGATAAAATTAAATAAGTTTTTAATTTTTAGTTTTTATTTTTAAGAATTTATAAAAAATTGATACTTTAGTCTTTCAAAAAATCTCTACATAATTAAAATAAGAGAAGAAATTATTTATAGAGATTAAATTTAAATAATCATAATTTTGTTTGAATTAAAAATATATTTAATTTTTTAATTAACATTGAATTATTATTTTTATCCAATTTTTAAATAATATTAATCAATACTCCTTTATCATAATATCTTTGACTTTACTTTATGATTTTAGTTTTAAATGATTATTAAAATTTAATCTTATTCAAAATAGTATAAAATATAAATAAAAAAGTAATGAATTATTAAAACTTAAAATTTAGAAATAATTCAATATGGACCACTGTCTATATATTTTTTGACAGACCATATTTTGTGTTGACAAACCATGTTTTCTTTATAATTTATATATTTCAATGCATTGATAAAACTAACAATAGCCAACTAATGTATTATTTATTTTGGAAAAAGTTGTGATGATAAATATAATAAGTTAAAAAGAAAGTAAAAATGAATGATAAAAAATTCAATTGTCAAAAAAGGAAATTTCCATTAAAAGGAAAATTAAAAAAAAAAAAAGAAAATGAAAGGAAGGAAAGTTGAATTATAAAAACAGAGCTTCCTTTTGTAATAATAATAAAAAAAAATAGAGTTGGAGTTGGCGTGAAGGGGCAGCACAATGTCAAAAGAAGAACTGTATCTCGCTTATCGGCACGCGGGAATGAACGTGCAATTCCAACCTGGTACAGCTGTCTTTTTTGAATAATACTAACGACAAAGTAAGGATTAATAAATTGATGACCGTTGGATTCATGCTCGTTAAAGTTAAGTAAAGTCGTAACGGTCAGAATACAAACTCGTTTTCTTTTAAATAAAACTTTTTACATGTATAGTAAGTAACAATTAAACTCAAAATATATTATATGATGTTGTTTCAATAATTAACAAGAAGAAAACAAAGTGATTTGAAGATACAGAATCTTTCTTCTGAAAAAGAATTCAGGAACATAACCAAAAAAAGAATTCAGGAAGAATACATCGCAATGATTAAGAGATTGACTTTTAAGATTTGTCAGTTAGAAATTTTATTTAAGCATTGATGGTTTGATTACATTACCTTTCGCTAAATAGTACAGTATATAATTTCGTTGATTAAATGAGATTTGATTAATCAGGATTCGTATCCTCTACAAATAAGTAATTTTATAATTGTTAATAATATTGATATTATTTTTAATGATTTACCTATCAAGAGATAATAAGTATTATTTTTTTTTAAGGAAAAGTTTATGTATCATCTTAGAATATTCCCTTTTTAAAGTTTTATTTTTCAAATGTCCAACATTGAATTTTTTTTTTAGATTGTCTTATTTTTTATATTCAATAGAAAGTTTATTATTGGAGAAGCGACCAGGAAATCTTTATATGTGGAAGCGACCTCCAACTATTCATTTTTGTTTTTTTTAAAAAGTTGTTTATTATTACAATTATTAATTTAATTATTTAAAAAATAAAATACTAATATTAAATTAAAATAAAATATATTAATAAATTATAAATAAAATTTATAATTTAATTATGATTATAATAAATAATTATTATACATATAATTAAAAATTATTATAATTTAATTAAATTATTAATTTAATTATTTAAAACATAAAAATAGTAATAATAAATTAAAAAATACAATAATAAATTATAAATAAATGTTATATTTTTATTATTGTTATTATGATAATAAATAATTATTATACTTATAATTAAAAATTATTATAATTAAAATGATTAAATAAAAATATATATATTATATTATAAATTTCAAAAAAATAATTTAATGAGATTGAGTCACACTCCAATTTATTTATAATATATATTATATTATAAATTTAATGAGATAGAGTTGCACTTTCATGTTCTCTAGTGGTTGTGGTATTTGTTGATGGAAACTGGAGTGTGACTCTATCTCATTTAATTATTTTTTTTTTAAATTTATAATATAATATATATATTTTTTATTTAATCATTTTAACTATACTAATTTTTAATTATAAGTTTAATAATTATTTATTATCATAATAAAAATAATAAAAATATAACATTTATTTATAATTTATTAATGTATTTTTTAATTTATTCTTAGTATTTTTATTTTTTAAATAATTTAATTAATAATTTAATTAATTTAATTATAATAATTTTTAATTATATGTATAATAATTATTTATTATAATAATAATAATTAATTTATAAATTTTATTTATAAC
>JBBPBT010000036.1:798015-815980 GCA_037974875.1 Cicer bijugum
TTGTTATTAACCTATACATAATTATTGGTTCTATATTTTGAAATTATTTATCATATCATTTAAAATAAATGATATCACTATTTTTTTAGTTAAACATATATTATAGAAGAGGGAAATTATCGAATTTTAAAATAAATAAATCAATTTATAGAATTGGTAAAAATAAAATAAAAAAACCATAACAATAATTAAATTATTATAAAATACAAAAATATTAATTTAACAATAGTTGTTCAAATCGAAGAAATATCCATTGATCGTAAATTAAATAAATGTACAAATTTTATACATAGAATATATCATGCATATTTTGATATATATTGAATTCACCATTCCTCTTTGAGATTTGAATATTGAAGTAATCAGTTCCTTGAGTTTGAATTCATAATATATATTTCTCCTTTTCATTAAAAAAACAAAACAAAAAGTGGTTGTTCATAGTGACATAGTTACTGTACCAATTGAGTTTCAAAATTCTAAAATTATCTTTTAGCTGTCTTTAAGTTGTTTCCTTTACTTTGGGATTAAGCCGAATAAGATGATAATTTGAAGACAATTATTAACAATCTAAAATTAATAGGCTTATTTTGATCGTTAATTGGGACAATAGTTATGCTACTCAGACAACAATTGTCAAAGAAAAAAAGGAAAAAAAATACATGTATCTTGTTCAAGTACATATATTTTTATCTTCAATAGTATCAGAGTAGACAGAATGCCATCAATGGTAACAAACTTATTCTAAAATCTTATTCTAAATGTCTTTTAGGTACTTATTCTAAAATCCGGCACCAGCTAAGTCTATTTTTAGGATAACAATAGTTTGGGTCTCGAGAATCATCGCAGCACCTTTATATATATCATCAAAAAGAAAAGGCACCCTTGAAGTCACAAAATTGCACCTTTATTATCGATAATACAAGGTACCTCCATAAAAATAAAAATAAAACTCGTATAATGAAACTACAAAAAAGCACCTGTATACGAGAACCTCTAGTTTTCTACAAAAAACCAAGAAAGAAAGCGAGAAAAGTTTACCTCAAAATTGTCTAGGTATTAGACAATGCCCTGGCCTCACCTATTCTATTTATTATCTATTACACATTGTATGTCACTGTATAAAGTTTCAAATGACTTATTGAGCCAGCCACGATAAAAATCATGCAAATGAATTAGAACAAAAATAAAAATTCACAAGCAGAATCAGAACTCCTTTATCTTATTAAGTCCATCTGCAGCAGTATAGAAATTTACACTTCTCTTTCTCCTCTGGCGTGTGCAACTCAATTTGTGAATCTGATAGAAAAAAAGTAGGTTTATGTGTTAGGAGCAACATTTGAATCATCAACACTGCTGGCATTACCATTTCCACCGTCAATATGATTCAATTTGCTGTTAAATTCCAAGCCATACATGTGTCCCATTTTCACCCGTTTGGTCTCCAAGTATCTCCTGTTTTCTTTTGTGATAAGCGATAACAATGGGATCCTACCGGAAATCGACAAACCATAACCTTTGAGCCCAACATATTTTGCAGGATTGTTTGTCATCAGCTTCATAGAATTAACACCCAAGTGCCTCAATATCTGCAAGTACAATTTCAAATTTTAACCTTTTTGAGTGAATGCAACTAAGAAGTAAAACATCTAGTTCTATGAAGTATATGGACAATAGCAAGTCAGAGAACTTACATAATAATTATGTAAATCACCATGAATTGAATGTAGTAAAGTAATTGAGTATAAGATGTTCAATATTCAACTATCTAATTATTTGTTTTATAATTATAATTACCTGTGCACCAATTCCATACTCCCTTGAGTCAACAGGCAATCCCAACTCCTCATTGGCTTCTACAGTATCCCTTCCTTCATCCTGTAAGTTATAAGCACGAAGCTTGTGCCCCAATCCAATACCCCTTCCTTCATGTCCACGAAGATATACTAATACACCTCTACCAGCGGCCTCAATTTGTTGCATTGCAAGAGAAAGCTGACTTCCACAGTCACACCTGGCAGATCCAAATATGTCTCCTGTGAGACACTCTGAGTGTACCCTCACAAGAACATCATGTCCATCCCCGATGTCACCCTGTTAAACAAGAAAAGTCCAACAACAACCATGGCTAAATCTCAAGTATTGAATGAAGCAATATAAAAATTTAAAATAGAAAAAGGTCAATATAATTGGAAGAGTTTGCCAATTTGCAAATCCTTCGAGCTTATACACTTAGTAGAAAATTGAAAATACCTTGAAGGCAAAATGTTAAAAAAAGGGTATACATCAATTTATCACTGAAGGTATAAAAACTCATCTATAGTGTCGGTTATATATGATAATGAGTAGACTGGTATAAGAACTCAACTCAAGTATAGAAAACAGCAGCATCAATGTGACTCCAACTTTTTTTCAAAAAAAAAATACACATTCTACCCTTATTATCTCTAGTTTATAAATTTTAACATCCACAAAGAAATGCTGATAGGTCATTATCAATATATGATTCCTTAAAAAAGGTGGGATCATTGAAGAATAGAAAATAATGCATTAATGCAGTGCTGTATGCTTAAAAATTAACATAAAAGAAGTGTTTACATTTAATCATTGTCCATTTAGTCAAGAAAAAAAAAATTAAACTATCCAAAATCTTTGTGCATATTGCCATCCATGTATATAGTTCAATATAAATACAAGATTTCTCACCTTTACCATCGCAATATGCTCCATCCCATCTAAAAGAGACCTATAACAGTTAGCTGTGAATGGTCCCCACATTGTTGGTATTAGTGCAGCACCAGCATGTTCCACTAGTTTATCTCTTTTTCTTCTATACCTGCCAGACTAATAGGTGTTAATCTTCCAGATAAGTAACCAAAAAGTCAACAAAACTTATCCAGGAATAAAAATTTGCTATAGGAGAAATTGGTAAGGAACAAAAAAGAAAAAGAGGTATAAAAAAATAAAATAACCAATGAGAAATTTTAAATGTGCTTGAAAGAGAATTTTTGTTTAGTGTATGTTTAGATTGACGGTGAGATTGACAAAATCACAACAAGGTACCGCAATTTTTGCAAAACTAAGCTTTGTCGATTATATAAAATCAAATTGCCACCATGATTTCGCCAAACCCACCATCCAACCAAACTGACATACACTTAAGAACTGCAATGCAGGGCATTTAATGGAAGATAAGCAAAACAAGATTTCAATTTTTGTCATGGTATAATGGTATATGAGAAATATATTAAGTGAAATGAACAGATTAGTAAAAAGAACTAACCACATAAGCAAGCACTAAACTTGACTGATAGCAACCTCTAGAATTAGAAGTAACACAGAATCCAAATTGATTGAATTTCTAGTTATGTAGTTAGAATTTTTGAAAGATAAATTACGGTATCAAAAAGCTTAGGGAATTTCAAATATGGTCGCTGTAACTGAAAGCAAATTATGAAGATAATCGAATATATAACATGCATACGATGTACTCCACTACATCTTTTGCGAAATGCAACCACATACCTTATCAAGTCAGCAATAGATATAACTTTCAAATTTTCACGCTCCGCAAACTGGCGAAGCTTAGGTAATCTAGCCATGGAACCATCATCATCCACAACCTCACACAGAACTGCCACAGGATCCAACCCAGCAAGTACTGCCAGATCAACTGAAGCTTCTGTATGTCCAGCTCTCTTCAAGACACCACCTTCAGTGTATTTTAGAGGGAAAATATGGCCTGGGCGGTTGAAATCACTTGATTTTGAATCTTTGGATGCAAGGGCCAAAACTGTTGTTGCCCTATCCTGAGCTGACACCCCTGTGGTGGTACCATGTTTGGCATCCTACAAATGTTTTGTAAATTTTGAAATATAGCAAATTGCATTGATAAATTCCTTGAACTACATAGGAAAAAAATTATACCACAAAATCATTTTTTCTGACATGAAGCTATTCTAGTATACAATAAGTATATGTCCGTTAAATACAGGGAGAAAGAAGATATTAAATGCAACAAAGTGAAGTTGCGCTAAATTTTTGTCAAACTTAATGCCTTCTAAGTAGACCATATTATAAGGTGAGTAAATACAGTGTGTTTTTTGTGGTATAAAAAAATACAGTGTTTTATCTAATGTAAAAATGGAAGACCTTGATCACATAGATACAGGACTAACTCCAGATAAAAAGATGCATGCACCAAATTGTACATACCACTGTTACAGTGAATGCAGTACGGAGTTTATCAGCATTATCCTTACTGTTGACCATCAAAGGAAGCTCTAATCTCTCCAGATCATCCTCCTTCATGCTTATACAAACTATGCCA
The DNA here is from genome assembly GCA_037974875.1 of Cicer bijugum. Classification (NCBI taxonomy): domain Eukaryota; kingdom Viridiplantae; phylum Streptophyta; class Magnoliopsida; order Fabales; family Fabaceae; genus Cicer; species Cicer bijugum. The sequence goes on from JBBPBT010000036.1 coordinate 802,343, forward strand.
GTTCCATGCTTCACAATAAAAGCCATAGCCTCAGGTGTCGCCAACTGTGCTGCCATTATTAGGTCCCCTTCATTTTCTCTGTCCTCATCGTCTACAACTACTACCATCTGAAGATCTAATGTCAGTTAATAACAGAAAACTAAGTGGCGACAATGCAAAACCAAAACTTTTAACAATACAAGGCTTCTCTGCACTAACAGTTAAAATAATATGCTCAGAGAGAGAGTAATAACCTTTCCATTCTTAATATCTTCGATGGCCTCTGGTATGGAAGCAAAACCTTTTGTTGGACTGTCCGAATCAAAGTCATCGTTATCATCAGCAAAACCACTGCCTGTTAGAGCTGTGTCAGCTCCCATTGTTTCAAGCACTACTGCATCAGGTTGTGCCACAGTTCCAACTGATTCAACACCAACCAGGTCTTCATTTTTTAGGTCTCCCCCTCCAGATGTCAATGCAGCTTTAATTCTACTAACAGCATTGAGACATGAGGGGAATTTAGCACTCAGCCGAACAAATGCCAAATCTGAGCCACGTACATGTACAATAGATGGATTTATACTGTTCAACCCATGGAATAATTTGAAATTTCTGCATGCCCTATATTGAACAGAAGAGGAGACAAAATCGACAATTAGTAATTGTGACATCTAAACATAATACCCACAAAAAGAAATTAAAAAGAAATCAGAATTTATTATCACAGAAACACACAATGTGCAGCTATTGGGATACAACAACCCATCTCCATAACAACTAAAACAATGTTGTCAATCGCGGACCACAGGAAAATAACGATTTGTTTACGCAACAATGCTACAGCACTGCTATAGCTGCTAATTGATAACGCTTTGAACTAAATTGTCTATAACAGAACAATGGTGGTTTGTTAAAATTTTGCTATGCTACAGCAGCTATTTGACAACACTAAGTAAAAAGGGATTAGGAAGTTGATAGTGAAAGGAAGTTTACCTAAAGCTTAGCAAGACATGAAAGCTAAAAATATTTAAACTAAAATAAAACAGTAGGAACAAAGTGGTGGTCCAGAATTTTCCTTCTGACAGAGTTACAATTAATTACATACTAAACTCAATTGATTGAAGAAATGTATAGCTTTATTCACAAAAATGATCGTGAGGAAGCACAGATACAAGATAAAGGAAGTTGAAAATAATCTAAATAATTATGAAAAAACTTAATTTGTTTTCAATCAGTGACACGTACTACAGTTAGCTTTGAGCTTCAATCAGTTCCTAACGATTTCAGAAGTTATATTAACAAATCTAACAACAACAAAAAACTAAAATAAAATTCCTTATAATTTGTTTACGTGTGAACATGATAACATAATTTGTGTATACAGTAAGAGTTGTGAAAATGGTGTGGCAGTGACATAAAGGAAAAGCGAAATAGATGTTAGAATGAAGGAAAGAGGAGATGGTGAAACTGACCTCGGGCGAGAGAGAGATGGTGTGGAGAGATTGAGAGAAGAAGCCATATTAGGGTTTCACCGAATTCGATTATTTGGATTTGGTAAGCAATGGTAGGTGATGCGTTCGGCGTTCTGTTTGGATGAGAGGTCTAATTATCAACGGATGTGTTCTCTCATTCACAAACTCTTCTCATTTCATACATTATTACACTGCAAATACAAATTTGAATATATAGTAGGATAAAAATAATAAATAAATAATAATAAAAGTCAAATCTTGAATAAAAAGAGTCAAATAAATTACACTGCAAATACAAATTTGATTATGGACTACTCACAAAATGTGGTGTTAAAAAAAAAAAAAAAGATAGTGACACATGAGCAGTGATCTATAACATTTCAAAACCATATCATTATTCACTTCAATTGAAATTCAATGATCAATCAATAAGATGTGGTAATAGTTTTGAACTGTTGGATCTCAACTTAATGGTTGAGATAATTTTCATCAATTTTGTAATTCTATTAATTTGAACCGTTTGATCTTTAATTAATGGTTAAGATGAAAAACGTTCTTTTTTTACAACAATGAATTCCGTTGACGATAGAATATTTTTCAATGAACTGGTGTTATACAATAAATGCTCAATAGAATATTTTTCAATGAACTCATGTTATACAATAAAATGGTTCCCTGTGAACTAATGTTTGAATGTTAATCGAAACTTTAATAATAATTGACAACACTCTTCAAAAATATAGGTTAACGAGTTGAATTTTGATAAATATATTTATTTTATCTTATTTTTATCAAGGTAGTCCACTTTGAAATTTGCCTATACAATAATGATAAACAATAGTCAAAAGACAATAATAATTTCACTAGTTTCTTTTGAAACATTATATAAAATTTAATAAATAAAAATATAAACAAATATGTGTAGTACATGGACATAATCTCTATAAGTTGTACATGCAACTATTACATGTTTGAAGTCAGCTCAGGATCCCTATGTTCTGAAGGTGGACGTTTCAATCTCTCAAATATTTCATCAAGAGATTCAAATGAAGAGTGTGCGTTTAGAGAGGATATATGATGACCACTATTACTAAGAGGAAGGAATCTGTTGGAGTCAATGTTAGATTTTAAATTTTTTAATCCATGCATCATTGATTCCCATTTTAAGGATAAAGCAGATGATGGTGCTGAAATAATATCCTGATGAGAATCATTGGCATCATTTGTCAAAGATGAAGATTCCCTTTCTTGGGTTAAATCTTTACTAGAAACCTCTTCATTCAGGTTTGTCCTTAAAGCTGCATACTTTCTACCACCAATTTTTCTGCTCATATCACTCTGAGTTTCTTCGTTTTTCGCCTCTACTGTGATGGTAGTAATTTTTTCTTCGCCAGCACTCTCATCCAGAGCCTGTGAAAATATATCATAAAACTAGCCTTGAGACTGTTTCTTCAAATCCATGATCAAAGAGTTATTATCTTTGTGTTGGCTTTGTAAGATTTGTAAAAGAGAAATGATCAAAAACTAGTTGTTTTGGATGTGTACCTTGGTCCTGCTTACAGACTCAACATCCATACTCACGCTGAAACTCCTAGCTAAAGGGAAAACAAGCTCGCCGACATTGTGTCCTTGCTGAAGAAGAGAGCGCTCTGAGAAGAAAAGTTAAGCTAAAAAGTTTTGTTATGGTAAGAAAAGGATGTTAAGAATCTAAAATGACTGTGAACGACCGTAGTTATCCAAAATTGTATAATAGAAGGAGGAATTTTAGTTCTACATGACATAAAATAGAGTTACTGAAAGGCATGAGCTTACCTTTCTGCAAGATTATTACTCCAGATGGATCAAATCCATCCATATCTTCTGCATCATCACTAAACTTGAATATTTTCCAATTCCCACAATAGTCGATGACCCGGTTAAAGAAATTGCCTGCTATTAGTAAAGTGTATATAACCATGATGACAGGGTAAATTTTGTTGAACCCTTTCCCGAAAAACGGAACGGCGTCGTCGATGTTTCCCATTTTCTGCACAAAATATTTGTTTTGCACACTAGAGTACATCAATCTTTTGCACACTATAATTCATTTAATAATGACAGTCATATAGACTAGCTAGGAACACCATTGATCAATGACACCATAATCATAGCACATTAAATAAAGATGGAGACAATAGTAAAATACTTTTTCAAAAATGGTTTTACGATCCCCACCAACATTGATGAGATTGAGAAAGTTGTATGAAATGGGTGCAGCATATCTTGCCACCATCCTGCAAGAATATGTGCAGTGGATAGGGAAGAAATTTAGAATAACTACTATACTAGGCGTGTATGACTTAAATATATATATATCATATAAAAACAGCAAAAAACTTACGAGCATATCATAAGCAAGCTTACAGAGCTTGTTTGTCTTGGTGTCAGTGAGTAAAACATCAACATTCCCATTTTAAACAAGGAATAATATGTACAAACACACATATACATCAAAGGGACGAAAGCGGCTAACTGTGAAAAGAATCAAACAATCAGTTTTCAACAAGATAATAATACTTTCATGTTGGAGCCAAAATAATTTTTTTGCAAAGAAACTGGTTACATTGGAACAAGTTGAAAAATATCACCTGCACAAGCATTTCTTGCTGTCCTGCAGCGTGTACTAGGATAGAGAAAAGAGATAAATCAACTCCACTGGGTAGTATGGTAGCCTCTGCTAATAGAATAGCGAATGACATGAAGCCCAATATAACGGCCAGTGATTTCTCGAGAAGTTTCTTTAATATACATCGCCATAGAAACTCTGAGATAGATCAACATCTTTCAGCCATATAAAATTGTTCTCTTTAGAAATTAGTACGTTAAACTATTGGTAGATAGATGTTGGGTGACATTCTATTTTATTTTCTATTGAGAAAATAATCACTGAAAAGCTCATAAATTTAATATGTGGAGAGTACCAATTGTATCCAAAACTGCACCTACTTTGCCTATTCGTTCAGGCCTCAAGCATGAAATATATTTCCTGCAAGATTGAAATAAAACATATTTAAATAATGACATAGCATCACTATTACTTCATAAATATAACACTTGAACATTGACCAAAAAAAAAATTAGACTCTAACTAGTAACAAGTACCTTAAAGGGATCCTCAAAATAACATGGTTTTTAAAAAAGATGAGAGGATAAACAACTAGAAAAGAAGTGTAGGTTTGGAGCAAACCATCTTATAGCATCACGACGCTCATAGTTCTTTATTGTATCCTCCAACTCAAGGGCTTCTAGGACAAATTTTGTATATTCACTGCAAATAATAGTAGTACTAATATTAACCTTAATAGTTAAGAAAATGTATTTAGTACTTGAAGATGATCCAGATAATCTAAATCAACTTTGCAGAAGCTAATCACCACATAAATCCTCGATTGTGATAGAACTCAGTACCAACTTTTATAGCAAATAGATCAGTCATCAGTGTCTACCTTCTATATCGATAATACTGCTCACGAGCTCTTCTAAGACGACGTCTTAGTGCTGCCATTGATTTCGCATCTGTATCATAATCCATGTCACTTTCTCCTAGTCTCCCACCCTGTGGTTTGAAGGAAGGGTCTTCCTTCAACTGGGAAAAAAAACAATGTTACATAAACACCTAGCAATAGAACAATTAGAATCTATAAATACCTAAAAATATTATGAACTCATAGACTTTACCATCTGCTGCATCATTTTGTCAATTATATTCATGTAGGATCTCAAAGAATCCCGCTTAGACATTTGCTTTGATGTTGCCTGTGTGATCTGACAATGGCACACCATCAAAAATCATATCTGCAAAGAATAAAGGATAAAAAGAAAGTATTTCTTTTTATCAATATAATGCAGATTTTATGTGATCTACTATATATACATCAAATTTCAGAATAAAGTCATTCATAGAAGTATACATGTGGTGAGATAACCAGTAGAATATGGAATAAGTGTGAATGTAAATTATCCACATGCAGGATAAAGTACACTTTTTTTTTATCACTAGAAGTCGAATTAGATACCCTAGAGTTTACAACACTCACACACAAGCATCAACCAACAGAACGAGATACAGTACATTAACAATATGCTAATTTAAGTGGTAAATTGTTATGATAGATCAATAGTGTAAGTAACTTACAACAATAGCATTTGAAAAATCTTGATGAGCGTCGTCTAATTTGACAGCCATTTTTGCAACTTTGTGGGAAAGAAATTTTTGCTGATTGGCCCAATCTGCATTTAACCAAATGCCCTTTGGAATTTCACTCATACCAAATCCAAGTAGAAATGCTCCAGTAACAAGTCCAAATGTGTTAGAGCAAGCCATGGCAAAACCCATAACACTACCACTCCTGCAAATTTTAAGCATGGAATTAGATAGGATGGGGTAGCTTGCAAAGATTTGAAAATTTTGACAGTGTACTAGCTTACATCCTACCAAGGCTAAAATAGATTATGCTAAGACTTTTTTAGAAGCCTATTTAACTAAAAAGACTAGGCTTAAGACCGTCAAAAAATCTTTTAAATCTATTTAACTAAAAAGACTAGTTTAAGACCGCAAAAAAGTCTTTTAAATTTATTTAAGTAAATATAAATATCATTCTTTTATTACTATTAGTGTTATATATTAGATTTTTTACTTCGTGTTAAATTATCAGTTTGTTAATCTTTTCAATAATTTAAGCATATTAACCTACATAAATTTTTGGCATATAATAGGTATTATTATAAAATGATCATGTTAGATATCAAAATAAAATTTAATCTCATTGACCTATTTGTTAATTAGCTTTTTTTTTTATGCTAGTTTGTTAGTATATTTAAAATATGATATATTGCTTATTTATAATCAATTATATGAATGAAATAAATTTGAAGTAGAATAACAAGTCATATCAGATTTTTGAAAAGATCAAGTCAGACCTAAAAATAACCTTGTGACAAGTAATAGACCAGAATTAGACCTTGAATTTTTATTAAGAAACCATACCTATTTATGCAAAGTCTAACTCAACCCGGCCTATTCCCACCCATACCGGAAATCACATAACAAAAGAAGGGTTCACATCAATTATTCAAGTAAATAAATGGAGAACAATAAAAAAGATAAAAGAAAGGGAAGCAAACCAAAATTTGTTTAGTGCTATTAGTAATATCAATCCAGAAAGTGCTACAGAACCAAGGCAGAGATAGAAAACAAGGTTCCCATGTAAACTGGTCTTCAATCTCTCTTTCACAGTAAAATCTCCAGCATCTTCATAACCCTGAATAGTGGGAACCACAGACCTGTTTAGAGAAATAATTTAATACAAAACTATGAGTGTGTTTTTCTATTAACCTAGCTGCCATAAATATCCTAAGTGATTCCAAACATGGGTACATATTGCATAAGTAAAGGGGAAAAAAAAAGATCACATAAAAAATGTACACATCTTCATATCAATTAGGACAATTTATGAAAATTGAAATACAGTAAATAATAATAGAAGTGGAAAAATCAAGATGTTTAAAATCTTGATTCTTCTCCCTGTGCAGGTGTATGTGTGTATATTTATTTAAACATAGTACAAATAACAAGGGTAGCTTAATTAAAAACAATTTGATTGTGTAGAAGACTTTATGGAAGCATGCATATACAAACATCACATAGAGCTATAAAATTTAAGAGGAATTGATCAAAGGGATACAAGGCAAATTCTAGGGCTGTATAAAAAGGAAGTAGCTTACCATGTAAGTAAGAAGGTACTCCAATATGACAAACTCCATAAGAAGGAAATCACTCCATTCACATCACCATTTAGTGTCTAATAATCAATGAAGCCAAATGTCTCAATCAACAAGTATATCAAAAACAAGTTAATTGATTAATAAATAAAAGCAATGAGAGCTCTCTAACTTCATTCTATTTGTTCAATATTGTATTAGCTACCCTTAATAGTACACACTTCATGAATAAGCCAACAAAGGTTGGTCTAGTCGGTAAGAATTTGACTCATACCCCTCAAGAGTGTGGGTTAACTCCCGTGCGATAATTTGTCGCCATTAGAGTTAAAGTCTATCCTGACCCTAATGAGCACCAGACCCCAAATCACATAAACTTGTTTTTATAAAAAATAAAAAAAGACATGTTCCACTAAAAAGTGTACACTCATCATCTCATGATGAATGCCTAACTTTTTTCCTTGTCTGATGGCATATGAAACAACACATAACTATTAATGTTGCCTATGAGTCTATGACTCAACTCCAATAGTTTGATCTAGTAATAAAATGACAAGATACAACAAGCCTTGCATCTATAGGTTGTGGGTTCGATGTTTGCTAGTGTAATTGAATGGAGGAAAATGTAAATCCAGTTATATGGTAAACCTAAGGTTTTTCTTACATTGGACTGATCACCATCCCCATCCTAACTTTATAATATATATAAAAAAAAAAATGTTAGACTATGACACATATTCATTATGAAGTCGGTAGACCCTCGGAAGATCAAAGCTTTTAATCTGAACTGTAGTATTTAATGACAACTTTGTAATTTGTAATCAGAAGTAGAAAAAGTTCATTAGCCATTCTATGAAGACACACACACAATTTGGCCGTGCCGAATCAAATTTGTTTGTGTTTATTTATCTGCTTTATTTTCATTGGAGCTGGATTTGTAGTTGTAACAATTAATAACTGAAAAAAAGGTAATTTATGAAAATTAATTGTACCATAAAATACTAGATTATTGAAACAATGCACAATAAATAAATAAATAAATAAATAAAAAGATGGAAAAGAGTACCGCCCATATGTCAGCAGGGACGAGGATGATGATGGAGAGGGAGCAGAACCATGTATAAGCAACGGTGAATAAGACATATTTGGGCACATCAGGTCCAGAGAAATATCTCAATGTAATAATCACCATCCCAATAGTCATTGGCAAAGACAACATATAGAACACCCTCATTTTAACTAATGCTTTTAATTTTATGTTACACTTTTTTTCTTTCTATTATTATTACCTTATTATCTCTGTATGTTCCTTTTCTTTAACAATGTATATAAACATACATACATACATACATCCATACATGTAATGCAATTTCTCTACCGGTCTTTTCCCTTTCTCTGAAGAACATTACAAGACATTGAGAAACAGAAAAGGGAAACCAGAGACTCTGAAGTGGTGATGTCGAATGTGGATGTCTGATAAACTGAGAGGAAAATTTTAAGGAGAACTGGTCAAAACGACCCTATTTTCGCTCTTTACTACCAACTCATATATTTACCACATGTAACTGATATTCTTGTCTAGCACAATAAATTATACAATTTTTTTTAAATCATAAATGATTTGATCACATATTTTGTTCATATTAAAAAATTATAAGCTCCAAAAGCGTATATAAAAATGCTTACAACTTTTCCCACCAACGAGATCTCACATTGCCACAGAGATTTATTTAAAATTTTGAACTTAACTTGTGAGGTATGATAATCACTTAACAAAGAGATATTGTATATTGGAGGACCATATTTTTTTATACAATCATGGTCAACACTCTTTAGTATATTTCAACCTATTTTATTGATTCCTAAAATTTGCAATAATAATTCCCAATTTTCCATTAGCGTAAACTACAAGTAAAACAAAAAAATAATCTCCATGTACTTCTCGGAGGAAAGAGAGGTTTTTAAGGACACCATTTTGCACACTAGCTCAAAACATATTATCCCTCGTTATCTTTCTTTGTTGGTAAGAAAAAAATCAAGAATGAATTTGTTTGACTTTTATAGTAATCATATGATTTTAAATTGTAGTCTGCAATTGTAATTACGATGACAATATTAAGTTTTAGATACACCTATGATGGAGTTCATACTCTAAAATGGTAAATCCAATTTCAATTGAAGTTTCTAACTTTTCTTGGAAAATATAATAGTACAACACATATTTAGTCTATCTCTTATCATTAGGAAGAGGTGTGTGTGATTTTTTTTCTAAGATAAAAAAATTCCTATCAGCAAATGTTGCCATGCTATTAATCAATATCAATTAAAAAGCTAAAGTCAGGCGCCTAGGTAGTAGAACCATCCTTTGACCTCTTCTGATTGATGCAGTATGCCAAAAGCTTGTTGATGAAGCTAAGGGCGAAGAGATTGAAAAATGTTTAAAATTCCTGTTCGGAGGAAGTGTTCATGACCCAATAAACATATTGCTCTTGCACCACAAAGGGTTGCATCCTTGATCCTCTTGAACAAAATCCTTACTTCAAATTATTTCCTTTTACCAAAACCCTATCCTCATCTGAGTAGTAGCCTTGTATTAACCATTCTAGCCAATACCAATCCAAAAGCCAGTGCACCACCAAACAAAGCATGCAACCTCACACAAAAGTACTTGGCCATGAAAATCTTGTTTTTGTCCTGCAAGAACCCAACCTAGTTTTAATATAAAAACACTCTAGAAAATATACTAAGGTAACAAGTATTCAACAACAGTGTTTCACTTGCCTTGTGATTGTCTTGGACAAATCTAACTACCAGGTTTCCGACTGGTAACGTCAACGCACAAAGGAACTATTACAGCCATATTCATAACCAAAAGATTATATCATAAGTGCATAGTCTAGAATAGTAACCATAACCGCAAAGAACGGAAAAAAACCGAAAATAGATGCATAAAGACGTCTAAAACTAAAAGAACTCACAATGCAAGTGAGAGGAAGTATCTTGCTTAGACCAAAAGCAACCAAAAGAGCATACAGCATCAACACTGCCACTTTCACTACCTCTGCACCTTTTTCAGTGCCAAGTCTAACCTGAAAGTAAACATGGAAATAAATAACAGGTAGATTCACAACAACAACATAGATAAACAAAAAATGTTCAATATACCAAAGTGCATACCAAAGGCGATAATTTTCCAACTTCTTTGTCTCCATCCACCTGTATTATGCACACACAAAAATGTCACCTACTTGAAGGTACTGCTCATAATTGGAATTCAGAAATAAAAATATATATACCTGATGGAAATGACTGCAAAAGAGGATAAGAGATGTTGTGAAACCAACAAGGATTGATGCTGAAAGAACTGTTCCACTCAAGGGGAAATTGTTCCTCATACTACCAAAATCATATAAGAAACAACAATCAAGCAATTAAAAAATAAATATTAAAACTTTGTAGTAAGGTTACTGAGATAACCTTGAACTGCCCTGAACTAAATAGAAAGCAGTAGTGGCAAAAGGACCAAATGCTGCAAAACACAAAGGCTCTCCCAGCCCTTGATAGCTTAACCGAAACGGTGGACACTACAACAGCAACGTGTCAAATTGATAGTTAGATTATGACTAAATAACTTCCCTACATCAAGATTCTCATATATCAGCAGAAACTTTTACCTGATATATATAGCCACAAATAATTGCACAAGTAAGAAACAATACTGAACGCGTGTTTCGTGCCTCAACAGCAGCCCAAGACAGTCCAGCGAAGCCGAGAGCAAGGCATAAGTAAGAAACAACAAAGATTCCTGTACGGCTTTCCAAATTCAACATGAGGAATAAACAAGCCAAGTTAATTTTTTATGTTTTATTTCAATCACAAAAGCCAAAGAAAATAGGCAAATGCCAAATACAAGTTTGAGAGAAACTAACCTTCCAACCAGGTTTACAACTGATTCCTTTTTGTTCTTGTCAACTCCAGTGTCAAAATCATAAACATCATTGCTGCCATAGCCACATATAAGAAACTACTTAAGAAAAATCAATATATCCTATTTAAGTGTAAGAATCATTTGGAATTGATAGAAGTTGATTACAATGAGTATAATATACACTTTAGACAATGATCTCAACTAAACTAGCAAATCTATACTAACTAATTTGTAACTACTTAAAACCAACTCCAACTAATTCTAACATAGTTACCTCAATCCCTCAAACATGATTGAAATTTACCTTAAGTTGAGCCAGGTAATAACAAGAACTGAAGAAGCCAAGAGAACAAAATAGCATTTAGCTGAGAACATGCCTGTCTGTAAATAAGCTGCTGCACTGCCTACCTATATGTGAAACAAAAACAAATACATTTAGACTCTCTCATACATGTAGGATAATGATATAAAATAAAATTGTAAGACCAGTGCATTGCTTAATATGAAATCATTTTTTGGGTAAGTTCTAGTTCGTATACTTATGGCAATGAGTTTAACATTAAGATAACAAAGGGTGGGATAAAGATTGAGGAAAGTGTTCTCCATATACTCAATACGCCTTAAAATACAGTGACTTGCTGATAGAATAGCAAATCCTGTTATAAAGAAAGCAGATAAATAAACATACAAGAAAACAATGATTGATCACGGAGTTCGGCCAATTAAAGCCTCAATATAACATTTTTTAAGGCCTCTACAACTGCAATTAGGCTGCATTGGCATTTAGCATATTTCTTCTTAATTTTCTACAAGATCAAACTGCAAATCAAAAACTATCTTATCTCATACCCTAGCATCACATAAACCTATGCTGAATTTAACAATTAAAATGATAAAGTGTAAATAGTTGAGATGCTCACAGTGAGAGGGACCAAAGCAACAGAGTAAATGGGCAACTTAATTGCCCTCCAAATCAATGTTTCCATTGAAATATCATCTTCAATTTCCTCTCCAACATCTTCAAACCTAGAAGAAGAGGACAATTCTACTCTTCCATTACAACACACATGCAGATGCCTTCTTTGAACTTGCAACTTTCCTCTACATCTCCTATGTAAAACTTTTTCCACATTACTAGTACATTTTGAACTTTTGGAAATAAAATGGCACCTGAAAGTTAACCAACATGACATGTTGTATGTATATTATTTATATGATCGTTTGCGTTTGCATAGAAAGATTAATAAAAGATGGAACTTACCTTTTGAAGTAGAAGAGGTGGTTGTTTAGGAAAGAAGAAGCATGCGTGAGGTTACAACACGTGGCAGCCATTTATTAATCACAACAACACAACACAAGCTCTTTCATTTCATTGCGTTTTTTCCGATTAAGTGAAGAATGAGTTGAGTTTGATAAATGGAGAAGTAGATAACTGAAGCAAGTTTGAAGTTGTAAATAAATTTGGAGATAATAATTATAATATAATCATATCATATCCTCTCATACTATCCTACCATGGACCACTAGGATACTGCCACCTAACATTACACAGTTACACTGTCACCCCTCACATTAGTTAATAGTTGTAATCTTATTACTAACTAAAAAAAATTATAGTAATGTTTAGATTTTTTCAACAGTTTTGTACTCCGATTAACATAACCCAAAATTTTGAGTTTAATTCTTCAACATTTAAATAATTAATTTAAAATTTGGTCTTTGGATTGAAGAACTCAATTACCAATTAGGGAGAGTATTGAATTAGGTTTCGCACACAAAAAATCTTGTCAATTTTAAAACATTTGTAAGATTTTGATGACTTTAAAATTTTAAAAAACTATAAGATTTTTAATTTTGATTTTAAAATGATTTAAAATTTATAAGATTTGAAAATACCTTATGGATTTATAAGATCTCAATTAATTTTAAATAATCATTAAAGATAAACAATTAAATAAGAAGAAAAAAAAAGATAAACAATTACAATATATTATTTAGCACAATATTTTTAATAAATGTTTTTTTATTTGTTAAATTTTAAATTATTTTTACAAAATTCAATTTTGTATATCTAAAATCATGTGAGTCATCACTTCTATCAACACAATCCTCGACGATGTACGAGAGCTTAACAAATTATTTTCATTTCACTATGCAACATTTTTAAGGATAAACAAATTAGGCTAATAATTCAATTTTTTAAGAGTTAATATCATGATACACAATTTGATTATTATTATTATAAGCAAAAAAAATCAAATATTAATTACTATTAAAAGTAAAAGTAAACTATTTTTTACACTCATTAAATTGATATTTTAATAAATTTAAATTATACTTTATATGAAATCTAAAAAAATTAATTGCAGTTAATTAATTTTCTAAATTACTGTGAAAATAATTATTTTTGTTTATAACCTTTGACCAATTTGGTTAGGACTTTTTTAATAAGAATAGTGCTAGTTGGTACAAGAATAGTGTTAATAAGAATCTTGCAAACAT
>JBBPBT010000036.1:816057-826763 GCA_037974875.1 Cicer bijugum
TTTAAGAAATTCTTTATAAAAATCATTTTTTAAGATATATTTTTTTTTAAAGATTTTGATTTTGATTATGTTAAAATATTTAATAATAAATAATTTAGTTATTAAATGTTAATTATTTTTTCTAATCTATAACAAATGAATCTAAAACAATTTTTAGTATTTGTAAGAAAATTATCATAAAAATCATTTTTAAAAATATAAAGTTAGAATTATTTTTTAAAAATTTTAATAAAAAATAATATTTGAAGATTAATTACGCGGTCTTGAAATGAAGCAAAAAATTGCATCATTTTTCAAGAAGTTAAAATATATTTTGTTTTTCTAATGATATTGTCTATTACGATTCTTCAACGAGAAAGTTAGCAGTTGGGAAGAAAACGACCATTAAAAGAGATTAGGATAAGAAGGAATGAAGCCATAAATCGGTAATAACAAACAGAAATTGTAAAAAAAATGAGATCGGCGATAAGATATAGCGATGCAAATGATTGAATGATTTTGTAGCTGCTTTGTTTTTCTTTTTTTCTTACACTAGTGTGGATCTTAATCCGTGAGAAAAAATTGCATGGTTAATTTTATTTCCAGATCCTGAACCAGGAATTCAAGAGACATGGTTGAAACACATTATTTTTGGGAGTACCTGGTTTGTTGTAATTAATTTAAAGGTTACCAAATTATCTTTTTATTAAATAGTTGTATTGAAAATCATACAAATAATATTAATTAAATAATATATTTTAAAAAATTATATTAAAATTAAAATGATTTATTTCAAGATAATTTTATTTTACAAATAAATAAATAAATCATTTTAGAATAGAAAGATTATTATAAATTATTGTTAATGAATGTTTTAAAAGTGTTGGTTATGGGAAGAAAAATTATCTTGAAAATACAAGTTACAACATTTGTTAATATAATAATAAGTTTTGCTTAAAATCTTTTTAAAGACTTTGTTAATATTTGAATAGTTGTGATAAAAAAAACATTTAAGTAATTAATGAAAAAGGTATAAAAAAAATTCAATTGACAATATTATCTACTTTATTTGATAGGAGAGTAAATTAAATAGTATCAACAGTAAGTCAATGGTCGTAATTAATATTCATATATAATCAATTATAATATTTACAATATTAACTATTTATTTACTTATTTTATTAATTATTCATTTCAAAAAAGTTAAATTGTTACTATAAGATAATTTGAGACTTCAAAATTTGTCTAATCATTAGTTTTTTTTAGAGTTAAATGTGTTTTAATTTCTTGTATAATTGAAAATTTTCTAGTTTAGTCCCTAAACTTTAAAAAGTCACGTTGAAATAGTAGTAACAAAAAAGATGGAAATCTAATTGGATACCGCCGAAAATGCAAAGAGGAACCGAACAGTCAACTCATTCTGAGGAGAAAGAAGAAGAACTCGAAGCGATGATGGTGGATGAGATCCAACGAGTCATCGAATCAATGGTTAAAACGGCGTCGTTTGGTTGGGAATGACCTCATGGTGTCCATGTCACTCGTCAGGAGGGATGGGAATAAGTTAGGTCGTTCGTAGAGTATATGTTGTGGCCTACTTATGGCCTGACCTATTTAATAAAAAAGCTAGGCTCAAACTGTTTTTAAGGCCTATTTATTTAAATAGACTCAAGCTTATAAAAAAGTCTATTAAATCTGACAGGTCGACCTATATATATTTATTATTTGTTAATATTATTTTTTATTATTATATTAATAATATTATTTTCTATTTTAAATTCTATCGATTAGACATTCACTTAGTAATCATTACATATTCGGTAGCGGTTCTATATTTGGTAGTAGTTTCATATTCGATAACCGGCCAATTAGTCAATCACTCAGTAATTGTTTCAGTACTTGTTCCTTATTTGTTTAACAGGTAATAATGGTTGCGTTTAAAAAGGCTTACAGGTCAGACTATTAAAAAGGTCAGACCAGGCAGGAAAAAAAGCCTATGATAGGTCGTAAGTCAGGCTTAAGTCGAAAAAATAAATAGTAGATCAGACTCAAGCCTTTCAAAGTCTAGTCTGATCTATTCTCACCCCTACTCGTCAGGATCATTTGAACGTCAAAAATGTTTGTTTTAATAGTCAATTTATTAAAGACTAAAATACTATTAAAATTAAATAGCGACTAAATTTAAAAAGATCTAATTTTGTAGAGAATTAAAGAATAAAATATATGGATCATTTAAGTCTGAAATCATGGCTGCTCTTTTTTTATTTTCTGTTTAAGTTGTTAAAGAAATTAGTACATGCGATTGTTACTTACGTTAACGAGATGTCATGGTCGGACCTCAAATATTGTTCTCAAAGAATAACCAAAAGAAAATTTGATCTAGTATCCACAATTTGATTTGTATTTTTATTATCTAAAAAGTCAATTTTATTCTTTTTATCTATTACAAAGATTACTCTAAAATCGTACTCTCATCAAAATTGAAGAGGAAAAGAAACACTACCTCCTTCGTTTTTTCTCACACCACCATCATCCTCGTTGTGAAGTTGAATTACATTATTTTTTCTTTTAATATTATTTTAAGTAAAGTTTAAATTTTTGTTTTGTTCTTTGATTCAGGGGACTTAGAACGTGTTACTAGGAAGTAAAATGTCTAATGTAAAAGTTTTTCTCCATACAAATTTAGACTAGATATTAAATAAATGATTTATCTCGATGTTGTAAAAGAAAAATGTTAATTTTATATTTATCTTAAAAAATTCAACTGCAATATTTTAATTTTTTGAGTAATATGTTTGTCTTGATGAACTTAATTATAAAGTTCTATTTTTATTATTATTATATGATAAATATTCTTGTCTTGAAAATATTTAATGTAAAGTTGCAAATTTTATGTTGTTTATGAATACTTAATTATAAAGTTATGATTTTTATTATGATATCATGAATAATATGTTTGTTAGTATGTATTTGATTTATAGTTTCGATTTTTGTCTTTTATAATTTTAATATTTTGATTTTTATGAACACTAAATAAGTTTTGAGGGAATTGATGAAATTTTTTAATTTTTAATTATGATAAAATAATTAAGTTGATTATTCTTATGCGTTTAGTATAAATTTTGATTTGTATGCTTAAACTCCTAATAATGGGAGAAAGTTTATAGTAGAAGGAATAATGTGTTTTTCATAAATTAAGTTTTAATGTCTATCAATAACACATCGCTAATCCAATTTTATAATTTATAAAATGAAAATTGTGATTTTGAGACATTTATTCACTTGTATATGTGTTTTATATTTGGGGTAGCAAAATGATTGATTCTTGATTTTGAGCATCCGTGAGGAAATAAATTTGATGTCATATATGATTAAAATTTAATCTTGAATATTTTATCTTTGTAGTTGTCTAAGTAACTGGAGATTTGTTTTTTGAACATTGTTTCTCTTTGTGGTTGTCTAAGTGGCTAGTGATTTGTGTGTTGAACATTGTTCTCTTTGTGGTTGTCTGAGCGGCTGGTAATTTGTATGATGAATTTTTTATCTTTATGATTTCTTAAGTGGATGATGATTTGTCTTTTGAACATTTTATCGTTTTAGTTACATGAGTGGATGGTGGCATGTAACTTTTGAGCATCATTATCATTTCATCACATATCGTATGCATCTTTGTCGACGCCTTAGCGACTATTTTAATTTTCTCCATTGATATGGGTTGAAGTGAAAATGTCAATTACCAGACAAGGAGTTTGAATTATAATTTTTTTTTTTTAATAATTTATGCTTAATCTCAAATTGTTTAACTCAAGATCAATCTTGATTTTAAAACACAATAAAAGCATAACGTTTTTTGTTAGTGAAATCACAAAATTACCTTATCTATGAGATATTTAGTTAGTTAATCATTAGGGATGATAATAAAATCCGCACCCCGCGTGCACCCATCTGAACCTACTTGATTTGGGTGGGAAAAACCCGTTTTAATAGGGTACGGGTGCGAATTTTTCCCGACATTAAAATTCGGGGGCGGGGGCGGGTTTGGGGTGGTGATATTCACTCCGCACCCGCCCCCGCCCCACAAGTATTATTATTATAATTTTTAAATTTTATATACATATACATATTTAATATTTTTTTAAATATTAAAAATTATAATTTTATTTCTATATAAAATATTTTTTAATTTTATTATTGTTTAATAATAATTATTTTATTATAATAACTATGATTTTTAAATTAATAATTTTATATATATGAGTGGGTGCGGGTGCGGGTGCGGGTGCGGGTGGAGAAACCCGAGACCCGTTGCGGGCGGGGATGAGTGTCTAAATTTTACACCTGCTATGAAACAGGGGCGGTGCAGGTTTTTCTCGATTAGTCGGATGTGGGTGTAGAGGATGCGAAATCCGCCCCCGCCCTGCCCTGCTGCCATGCCTATTAATCATAAACAAATAGAGATAAGAGAAGGAAGATCACACAAAGTGTTCAAACAAGATCATTCTTGCTTTTCACACAACTTTTCCTGATCAATCTTGATTTATTACAATATGTTACCTTTCAACCTAGAAAGTATTTACACTAGTTACCTTTCAATATTAGAGAGAAAATCTTTATAGATAACTTTTTAACCATAAAATAATTTTTTACAAATTACTCAAACTATATTCAAGATAATAGTATTGAGTTACAAATGTGATGATTAAAAGAGTTTGATGAATCTGAGTGTATTCTACACTTGTTTGAATTTAGATTACTGGGAAAGGACTCGATAGAATGATTATGAGATCTAGTTGAAACAAGACTGAAGCATTTTCTTTTGATGGAAGAGCTTTCGAACTTTTGAGTATGATAGTATATGTGATAAATTGATTTTCACTTGAAGCTCTTATCTTATCCTTGGTTTTGAGGTTCCTTTTATAGGCTTCAAGAATGTTGATGACAACTCATATAACAATTGAAAAAGGTTTAAGTATCTTATTTTAGATTAAGTGGATAAGTGTTGTCTTAAAGAAAGAATGTTATTCTAAAACCAAAACGATCTTCTTTGATGTTTTTAGAGGTGTAGAGTTTAAGTTTCTTTTATAGTTGTCTCGAAGTAATAATCTGCTTTAGTCTTTTATAGGTGTAGAGACTGCTCATAGATGTAGTTCCAATGTCCAGTCAGGTTTGTCAATGTTGTACTTGCTAGTTGCTCAAATTGGAGAATGATCTTGCTTGTTTGATTATGATGCATTCCTTTTGCCTTTGTTTTTCTGAATGAATCTTTCTGATGTGATATTTGTATACTTCTGGTAGCTTTGTAAAATATGATTTTATACATCACAAATGACATTTATCTTATTTCCTTAAGAACAAGAATATTCTTGGTTTGAAGAGAACTAAAGGTTGTGAATAACGATTTCCGTTTTTTCAGAATTCTATGAGAATGTTATTTGTTTATTTGAATGAATTTGCTTCTTCTAATATGATCTCGTGTTGATATGTTTAATACATATATTTGATTAATACACTCAAAAATACATTTTAGAATCATAATTAGAAGTCTTAATTAACTTTATCTTATTATTAATAAAATGTTAATTGAGATTTTGCTCAACATGGGTGACTTATGTGTGAGCACCTTAGTGATTGATTATATTTGGATCATATACTTTTAGAAGTTTGCATAAGTTGCTTACATTTTATTGTTATTTTTATTTTGATATAATTATTTGTTCTAGTGAGTTGCTACTAGAATTATGTATGTACATTTTATAACTTGGTACATCTTTACAAATCATTTTAAAAAATCAATTTCTTTAAAAAATTTATTACAAAAAAAAAGTTATATTTATATTTATGGCTATTAACTTATTATTTGGTTTAGTTTTTACCACGAGGTTAATTGACCCCTGACACCAATATTTAGGTACTAATGATCTCAAATAGTTGCATGAATGATGTTTGATCGGTGCACGCGTGTGGAAAAAGTGAGACTTTTAATTAAAAATAATATTTTGTATTAATAAAATCGATGTGATATATTTTTAAGTTATTTACTTTTCATCGTTAATTTTAAGTATAAATTTGAAAATGAGTTTTTTTTTTCTAGAAAGTAACTTAATTATAGTTAATTTCATTTAACCTTGTTTCTCTTGAATTTCACCAAAAAGAGTTTAATTTATTTTAGAGTATAAATGAACATCGATCTGACACCTAAAAAGATCAAATTTGCAAATAAATAAATAAATAAATAATATTTTAGTAAATTTCATTACATTCTTCTACAAAAAAAAAATAGATATATCAAGTTATTTTATGGCACATCTTTTATTTAATACATGATAAATCACGTCTAAGAACAAAAAATTATAGTCGTTTTTAAATGAAAATAATATTTTTAGGTGATGTTTTGGATCAAAATATGGTACATTACAAGAACAAACATCATGACGAGGATCAGAACCAACATCACCAAGAACGTCAAATCATGGAGATTTTACAGTAATTTAAGGGATCATCCGAGTATAAGACATCATATAGTACTACTAGATGTATCCCTCAACACATTCGTGTTAATATGAGATTGGATGTAATCTAGTACGGCAGGATCAAATAAAGTTCATGTACATACTCCATTCAATATCAACACCACGCCAAACGAGCATCGGCTGTGTAGTAGGGATGTGTTGAGTATATCCAAACTATCTTAGACACCTCTCTGGAGAATATGGTACCATTATGGAACACCAACGAATGTACTTTGTAAACATCGACATAGGCTGAAATTTTGTTGTTGTGTCCTCATCATAATTTGGTGTCTAAATAACATTAGTAGGTTCCATAGCATTCAACTTCTCTTTGTAGTATGCAATATCCCCATATGTTTGTTTAAGAGTCTGTCAAAACATTTGTGGCATTGAAAATATAGGCTCACTCATACTACGCTAACAAATGTTAGAGAGATGTTCATAAATTCATGTATGTTCATATGAGACTCTTGTTGATCATGTACAAACTACATCGTTGCAGAAGACGTAACCTAAATGATATAATCCATTTTATCTATCTGATATCAATAAAATTATTTATTTATTTTTTCCATTCGAAACAATTTTCAAAGAATATATATCATGTTTAATTAAAATAACAAACAATAAATTAGTAAATTAATTAGTTTACTATATATATATATATATATTCATAAACAATATTATATTATACATATGTTAAACTATTTGAAACATTTTATCATTTGACCATTTTCAGTATATCAAATTAAACTCTAATGAGATCCTAACATCAATGAATCATTAAATTAACTATTTCAAATAAATTGAGTTCCTAAAAGTAATAAATCACACCACCTTAACATCACAATTCAATATTTAGCATAGTTTTTTTTTTTTCAGTCTTCCCTCATTGGGCCATATGCTAATGTCTTGCTTGCACATGTTAATTGTTGGTCCTGTGATAAACTATACTTAAAAACATATTAAATTAGGTATATTATGTTATATTATACTATGTAATAAAATAAATTATTAACTAACATATCAATTTGATATTCTAGCTCCAACATGATATTCATAGTCTTTAAGGAATGAAGGAAAGATCGAAAGGAGATCCAGGAAATAAAGATTGGTCGAGCTGCTGATGTTGATGCATGTTATTCTGCTGCTCTTCTTGATCATGATGTGCATGATCCTCAAACGCAGAATTCTGCTATTCCTCTTACTCAAACTCAGGTTGGATATACTGATCCTCACTAAAAAAATTGAAAAATAAAAAAAATTGAACTACTCTTTCCATTAGAGAAATTCAATAAAAAATAAGAATTTCTTCGAAAATTTGAGAATGTGAAAATAGGATTAAAATTTTTAAATTTGTTTTAGTTTTTACTATTGACAAGTTAAAAGATATAAATTATAAACAGGAGGTAGAAGTCAAATTATAGAATACAAAATTTATTTATTCTTTAAATTTTTTTTTAATTTGAAATCGACCAAAACCGAATGTTGTTGAGGCCTACCCTCGCAAAACATTTGCTCAAAATAAAAATAGTAAAGACAGGAGAAAATGTTGAAAGAGAGGAGAAAGTGTTACCGAAAGAGTGAATAGAGCACGAAAAAATAGGGGAATATGTATAGACATGTTCACATCCAATTTAATGCAAATAATGAAAGAGACGAGAAGATGAATAGCGGGTGCTCCCATTCAATTTAATGCAAACTACAACAATTGAAGAAAAAAAATTCAAATAACAAAACTAAAAGTTAGAAGAATACATTTTTAAAGAGAAAATGACTAGTATATTACCATGTTTGATTTGATTATGTAACTAGATAATCATAACTATCCTCATTAAAAAATTACTTAATCAAACTAAGATTTTTGTTTTTAATTAAAAAAACAATATTTATTTATTTAAATTAAAAATTTAATTGATAAGAAATAATATAATTTAAAATTATTAAAAATGAATCTACGAATAATATCATAGTATTCATATTAATAATATAAAATAGTAAAGTATCTATAATTGTGAAAATATATATAAATACGACAAAATTAAAGTGTCTAATATCATTAAATTTATTGATTGAATTTAAATATACACTTTATCAAAATTAATCTATCAATTTAAACTAAATAAACACTACATCAAGACGAAAATGCTTAGCCGACACCCTTGTTGATTGTTGATAACTCAACTTTTGGGTAAACTTTCACATATGGTATATGATCTAGATATAATCAGTCACACAGACGTCCACAAAGATACATATGATATGTCATGAAATGATAATTATGCTCAAAAGATACATGTTATCACCTATTTAGAAAATCACAAGACACTCAGACAACCACAAAGATATCAATATTTAAAACACAAATCATCAGTCACTTAAACAACCACAAATATAATAATATTTAAAATACAAATCATCAACCACTTAGATAATTACAAAGATAATAATATTTAAAGCATAAATCATCAGTCACTTAAGCAACCACAAAGATAGCAATATTTAAAACACAAATCACAAATCACTTAGGCAAACTACAACGATAACAATATTTAAAACAAAATCATCAGCCACTTAGGCAACCAATATAATAATATTTAAAACACAAGTCACCAGCCACTTAGAAAACCACAAATATTACCATATTTAAAAAAGCAAATCATCAGCCACTTAGCGAACCACAAAGACAAAATATTTTAGATTCAATTTTTTAATCACATAAGACATCAAATTTATATTTTCATGGATGTTTATAGTTATAGCTCAATAACTTTAACACATCAAATATGCATCTGAACAAATATATCAAAATCACCACTTTCATTTTAATAATTCATAAATTTCGATTTGACTTCTTGTTATTGATAAAAATTAAAACTCATATTACCAAGAATACAATAACAAAAGAAATTTTATTCCTTTCACTATAAAGTTTTCCGCATTATAAAAATGAACTATACATTAATACATTTCAATAATCAATTTTCTCATATTGTCAAAATTAAAAATATAAAATTCTCATCAATTTCCCCGTGACACATATATTGTTCATAAAAGTCAAATTTTAAATTTAAAATACTAAAAAAGTCAAGATTTAATATCAAATACATCATGACAAACATATTACTAATGATATCATCATAAAAATTATAACTTTATAATTAAGTACTCTAAGACATGTAAGACGTTAAATACTTTCAGTACAAACATATTTATCAATGGATAATAATAAAAATAGAACTCTATAATTAAGTTCATCAAGATAGATGTATTACTCAAAATAATCAATCAAAATATTATATTTAATTTCTTTACGACGAAAACAAAATTAATATTTTTTTAAGACATCCAAACATCATATCAATATCTTACGAACCGCAAATTTAATATCCAGTCTGACTCTGCATGGGGAAAAACCCTTACCTTGTGCGCTTTATTCTTAACACTTCTGAATTCGCACGAAAAATAGCTCATGAGGCAATGCTGAATTCAACATCGATAAGTTTTGGGATTTACGACTTAGAAAATTATTTTTGGAGTGTACGAATGACAAATAGGTGTGAGAGAGACCTAATGGAAATGTATGAACATAATAACTATTTTATAATATTACTATCGAGGTTCTTGTCTAAAATTGAAGTGCACTTTATTTTAAAATTATGCTACCAATAATTACTATTTCTTTAATTTTATTACGTTGTTACAAAATCAATTGAAATTGAGTTAATTAGGATTAACTAAAAAAGTTGACCATGTATTGCATGGTGTTACACCATATATTTTAATTAAATGAATAAATTAGAGAGTGTCACATCACCCTTTTAATTTTTTATCTAATAGTTGCAAAATAAAAAATGACATAGAATTATTTTTGTAGACAATGAAAATAAAATTATAATTTTAGTTTAAAAGAGATGAATGCATGAGATACAAAAAAGGAGAATAGTTCTCTCTTAATTGCACAAAAAACTCAGTATTAGATTTATAATATTCCTGTAAAAAAATAAATTAAAGGTGTTAAAAATGAGTTAATGCACATTATACCAATAAAACACCATGAATGAACTGTCATAAAATCTTGTGATAAATAAGAGTAAAAGAATGAGTCAAGTCACTGATTTTTTTTAGGATTAACCAAAAATATTTTTAAAACACTTATACATAAATTTGGGATTCGTTGACTCTATAATATTTCCTAAAATGAATACTTATTTGGTCGTA
>JBBPBT010000036.1:846634-866782 GCA_037974875.1 Cicer bijugum
TTTTGTTATTCTTCAATGAATTTAATTTAGTATATTTTGAATATTTTTAAAATATAAATGACAATAATTATAATATACTAATTATAATTTATTATAAAAATCATACATAGAATAAACAATTGTTTCTGAAAAATTAGTTAAATTAAATATTTTATAATATTGTAAGCTTAAAAATAAGATCAATTATAACACACATACTATAATCTACTTGAATGTTAATCAATTTAATCAATTATATATATCCTTTATTAAAAAAAATTAAGTGTAATTAATTTGTATTCAATTAATTGTTTTATAGACTATAAATGTATTGGACTAAAAAGTTGAATCCGTGCAAATGCAGGGGTGTTTTACTAGTTCAAAATTATAGTTGATTACATTTAATATATTAAATCTTCATAAATAAATTAAATCTTTGATGAATTAATAAATTGAGTCATTAGAAATATAAAAATGTTAAGTTAAATGATGATATTTTTAGAGATAATATCATTAAATAACATATATGTTTTTGTTTAGATTTATTTAAAAAAATATAGTATGTGTTATTTTTGTTTATATTATTTGAACTCGAATATAATATTTTTTTCACTTTTGCTTCCCACACCCATTATTTTATTTTCCACACTCAATTTTTTTTTTTTAAATTCCGCATACCCAAAATACATTTTCCTCTTTATTCACTTAACCCCTCATTTATATCTTTATCATTTTCATCTTCTTCAATCATTTTGATACATTTCATCTTCAATAATCTTGAATCATCTTCATCATTATAGTGACTCAACTAGGTATGTGTGTTGTTGTGTTTTGTAGTTTCATTTTTTTCTTCTTCAAAATCTAGGTTGTTTCGTACGTGAACTGAGTTCACATACGTTTATGTGAAATGAATTCACGTAGCTGATAAAATTAAGAAAATACAAATGCAACGTGAATTAGGTTTACGTAAACGTACGTAATTTAAGATTGTATACATCAATGGAGTTTAAAAATTCATACGAGCTACGTGAACTGAGTTAACGTATGTGAACGTGAACGCAATTCACTTAGCAAATACGTGAATTGAATTCAAGTAGACATGTGTGATCTCAGTTCACGTAAATGTCAGTTTTTTGAAACATTTGAATCATACGTGAACTGAGGTCACATATGTGTACGTACACATACGTTAAACGTAATGCTGCTCAAAAAACAACTATTGCTTACTTGATTGAAGATGGTGTTTAAGATGATTGAAGTGATTGAAAATGGTGTTGAAGATGATTGAAGATTGCTTACTTGATTGAAGATGATATTTAGTTTAGGGTTGAAGGTGTTGAAAATGATTGAGGATGGCAAAAATGATTCAAGAATGTAGATGATTGAAGATGAAGGTGTTAGATTAATGAAGATGAAGATAGAAATGATGGGTTAATTTTTATTTTTATTTTAAAAAGAAGTATAATTTATTTTCTTCATAATTTAAATTCTACCAATCGTTTGCAGGTATTTGGAAGAGAAAGAGAAAATGGGCATTATGGTGTAATTGCATTTGTGATTGGGAACATTTGTTCATCCATTCCATTCATTTTATTGGTTACAATAATTCCAGCAATTATAACTTATTACCCCTCTGGTCTTCAAAAAGGATTTGAACACTTTTTTTACTTTGCTTGTGTTTTATTTTCTAGTCTAATGTTAGTTGAAAGTCTTATGATGATAATTGCAAGCATTGTCCCTAACTATCTAATGGGAATCATAATCGGTGCTGGTATTCAAGGAATCTTTATTTTGATTGGTGGGTTCTTTAAATTGCCACATTCTTGAAGGGTTGTTCAAGAATGAGTATGAAGGACTAATATTTCCTATTAAAAATGGAAAGGATACTACACATTACATTACTGGTGAAGAAATTTTAAGAGACACTTGGCAAAGTGATTTGAGTTACTCAAAATGGGTTGATCTTGCAATTTTGCTTGGGATGATTGTTGTGTATCGACTTTTATTCCTTATTATAATCAAGATTAATGAGAAAGTGAAGCCTAATGTTGGGTCATTGTTGTCTTGTATTTCGTTGTCTCACAATACAACAATACAAGTTGCGGAGAGCACTAATGCCACTCCTTTGTATGGACATGTTGTATAAACTTAAATGCATTTCTTTATTGTAGTTTGGTATGTGTAAGAAGATGATACAGTTATATTGTCATGGAAAGATACTACTATAAACTCTAGTGCTATTCATGTGTGTGGTAATTCATAATCAAACATTATACAATACTAGTTACATAGGTTATTGTGGATGACACTAGTAAAGTAGCATTAATTGATTCATCCATCCTTATGTTAAGCAGAATCTATTTATTTATTTATTTATTTGCTTGATTCATATGCATTAGTCACTCCAAAGCACATAGAGTACATTGAATTATACAAGTTCTACATGTAAAGGAGTGGCATTAGGATTCTCCATAACTTGTATTGTTTGCTTAGGAGAGACTGACATGAGTGATAAAACAATAGGTTTTAGCTTCTCAGTAGTTTTGATAATAATAAAAAATAAAAGTCTATACAAAACAATCATACCCAACAAAATTCCAAAATCAACCCACTTTGAGTAACTCATGTCAACATGCCATTTATTTCTTAGAATCTGTTCACCACTAATGTAATTGAGTGATCCAGCAGCATCACCATCACCATCACCATCTCTATCAAATTTTAATCCTTGAAACTCATTTTTATACATTCCTTGAAAAGCATACCTATGAAATGCAATATAAAACATAGGGTATGTCCAAAATGGCTTTGGAAGATCAATTGGTAATCTAAAGAACCCACCAGCCAACATCATAATTCCTTGAATTCCAGCACCAGTTATAATTCCCATAAGAAAATCAGGAACAATGCTTGCAACTATCATCATAAGACTTTCTACTAACATTAGACAAGCAAATAGGTTACAAATAAAATAAAGAAAATGATCAAAGCCTTTTTGAAGTCCAGGAGGGTAATAAGCTATAGCACCAGGAATCACTGAAACTACCACCAAGTATGGAATACTTGAAAAGGTGTTCCCAATTACATATGCAGTAACACCATAATGTCCATTTAGTCTTTCACGTTCAAATACCTACACAAATTAATTCATTGAGTCAGGTGACTATAAATATATATTTGCAAAATATTTGAAACTTTGAATAATTACCTTCATGTCCTCCACATAAGAAGGGAATCCACCAATTGTCATGAAAGTAAGGAATGAAGACACAAACATAAGAAATGAACCTCTATCCTGAAAAAATTAATCAAAAGTGATTGGTGCAAAATTAAAAGATAATAGCTAAATTTAAAGTCAATTAATTAGGGGTGAGAGGCATATATATAGTTTTCCACTGTTTATAATAATTACCTGAATTGAGCCATAACTTGTACCCAAATCATAGAAAACAGTGGCTAAACTTGTAGCCAATGCAACATATATGCCAAGGCGTAACCAATAATAGCCTAGATCACGAAACATGTTCACAAAAGATCTTCTGGTAAGAACTAAACACTGATTAAGGAAGCCAGCATGTTTTTCCCTCTTGTATGTTGAATTGTTGTCCTAAAACACCCATCAAAGTTTTATGTCAATATTTAGGCATATGCTATATATGTGATCAAGTTAGTCATAAAGGATATATACCTTTTTAGATAGTATTGCTACTTCATCTTTAACTTGTTGGTTTCTTTCAGATGATGTATATGAGCTTACAAGGATATTAATTGCTTCTTCTGTGGAAATTGTTCCATTTATCTCTGCTAAAGCAATCTCAATATCCTAACATAGAAACATATTTATGAATTATGCAAACTACTATTGACTATGATTGACTAGTCAATAAAATTGTATCAGTCTACTCACCACATTCATACAATTTACTCAACTATGAAACAATGCTATTGAATTGGTTAATCAACTTACCTCATCAAAATCCTTGTTTATTGTTTTAAGTAAATGATCAGATGGATTTTGAAGGGGAGGACAAGGAAAACCATTTGAAGCAAAAAACTACAATAAAACAAAAGTAGAATCAATCACACCAAATTATCATCAATTATAATTGAAAATTAATTAGCATAAATTTTCTGTTAATAGGTGTAAAATATAGGCTAATTCCTAACCTGACATGCAGCAGAAGCAGGTCCAAAGTAAACTGTTTTACCTGAAGACAAAAGACAAAGATTATGGAAAAGTTGGAAAACTTCAGTACTAGGTTGATGGATTGAGGCAACAATGGTCCTCTGAATGCCATCTTTTTTGTCTAATGATGCAATTCTTTTCATAACATAATAAGAAGCTGCACTATCAAGTCCACTTGTTGGTTCATCAAGAAACAGAAGTCTAGGACGTGTTAGAATCTCAATGCAAATGCTGACTCTCCTTTTTTGACCCCCACTTATTCCTTTAACACCCCACCCTCCAATTCTAGTGTTAATTGCATCTTGTAGACCCATTTCTTTGATTGTAAAATCAGCTCTTTGTTTTTTCTCTTCTTTAGACATTGAGTCAGGTAATTGAAGTTGAGCTGAATAGTACACTGCTTCTTTAACAGTTAAGGTTTTCAATAAAGTATCATCTTGTGTGACATATGCCTGTGATCATTATTAATTCAAGTTAAGTATCATATATAATGTATGACTGTCACATATACATATTAATTTAAATAAAATTAGTTATTTTACAATTTGTTTTAGTTAAAGAATTTTAGATTTTTATATATACCGAGGTTCCATAAGCCAATGCTTGTTTATTGCCATTGATAAGAATCTCCCCAGATTGTCTTGTGTTTGATCCTAATCGACCTGAAAAATATATGAAATAATATTATCTTTTAATTTGCTCAAACACCAGATGCATTGGAACGTATTAAAGAATTTGATAAAACTGATATTTAATAAGATACATATGATATTGTAGTGTTAGAGATAGTTTTAAATTTGTTAGATTACTTTGATATTGTATAAAGTGTATTTTACACAATTGTAATAATGATATTCATACTATCAATTCAAAATACAATCTATATTTTATTTTATATTTTATTAAACTCAACCATATTTTGCAGTTTGTAGTAAGATGAAATAACACGTATCTCAATATGCGGCACACCATGTTCTTAAGAATTAATTAAAAACTCATGGAGGTAGTCTTGACTTTTGGTTTTCTTATTTGACAATCAACTTCCTTTCATAGGTTGATTCTAAATATACTATAATTGTGTTGGTACCTTATAGTCAGAGTTTAATAATTTATATACACTAGTATGAAAATATTTTCACATGCATCCCATGATATATTGCTACATCATCAAATGAGTTTTAAAATACATATAATTATCATATTCGCTAAGATTTTACCTAAAAAAGAAATAGAAACCATTAACCCCCATGAATTTTGAAACATAAGATTTTTATTTAAAAATTATTTTTTATAATATAAAAAAAAATTATTAAATTTTAATTTAACCGATAAATGTCAATATTATTATATTTAACGTTTTATTTTAAGTTTAAATTTAACACTTCACTCTTATTTGTGGTTAATGGTGATTTTACTATGATTTGAAGGGGAAAAAAAAGAAAATGAATTGTTTTACATAGACAAGTTACAACATATTACAATATGATTTGTCAAGTTGTAATTCGATATTAGTATAAATATTGAGAGATATGATTAATGTTGCATGTACCTGCTAAAGAATCAAGAAGTGTAGACTTTCCAC
Source organism: Cicer bijugum (assembly GCA_037974875.1). Taxonomy (NCBI): domain Eukaryota; kingdom Viridiplantae; phylum Streptophyta; class Magnoliopsida; order Fabales; family Fabaceae; genus Cicer; species Cicer bijugum. Next base: position 852,382 of record JBBPBT010000036.1, read on the forward strand.
AACCAGAAGGACCCATTATGGCCAAAAGTTGCCCTGGTTTTGCATAACCATTTAGACCCTCAAGAATTGATTTGCTTTCTTTGATATTTCCTTTGGAAACAGAAACAGTCACCCATAAATCCTTCCAAGTCAAGCAAATTCCTCTCTCTTTTTCTCCTCCATTCATCCTTCTGCTTGATGTTTCCACCTCCTCTCTAGTGCCTTCAATCTCTACGACACTAGGGGAACCCATGGTAAACATAAAACAAGTGGAATAGAATTTGTCTAAAATCAAACCAATTATATAGACTGTTTTGTGATTTTTTTGTTAGTATAATAAGACCGCCAAATTAAATTATATAATAATGTATGTGTTTATAAAAAATATTATTATATTGTCTTATCTTGGTTCAGAAATCTTTCGATTATATAAAAATATAAATAAATATAATATAGTAAGTGTACAACTTATATATAAGAGATACTTATTTAACATCCACCATTAATGAAAAATTGATCATTAAATAAAAAATTTAAATAAATAATAAAATAATTTTTATATATTAAATAATTTTAGAATGTAAAGTAGGTATACACCAAATTTGGGGTGTACACCAAAAATTATTCTATATAAATGGAGTCAAATTTCATTGATAAAGACGACTTTTTGATAATACCAAAAAAAAAAAAGGCAACTTATTTTAATTTAGTTCTGCAGCTTTATAGGACCTCCCTCTATTTTAGACTTTTGGGTATGTATTTAATTTTGTGGTAGATAATGGGAGTGTTTGTTATAACAAACTAAAGAGTATTAATGATGAGTTTTTTTTAATAACAGATGCTCCTACTCCTAGATATGGTAACATAATATGCAATTGTGGGTTTATCGCATCACATCCCAACTAGTGTGGTGGAGGAGAGTTGGAAAGTTTATTATGAGTAGAACTTTATTTTTTATAAAAAATATTTTATTAATTTAACAAATATTCCTGAGTATTCATAAGAAAATAATATCCGCGGAAAATTTGCCATGCAAATACCAACATAACTATGGAGAGAATATGAATTAATTTACGGACGACGATATGTGATAGAAATAAATTATTATATTTTTATAAATTTAATGTTTAATAAATTAATAAGATATAATAAATTAATTTAAATCTCTATTTGTTTATGTGTCTTTAATTGAAATCTATATTATAAATACGAGATGGGTTATAAATTAGCATAATAGGATAAGAATAATAATTTACTCAATTGCTCTTATAAAATATAAAATTGAAATATAATAAAATATAAAAATAAAAATAATTTATAAAATATAATCTAAAATATAAAAATGTAAATTTAATTAAATATAAATATAAAAACAATTAATAGAATTTGATATTAACCTTAAAAATGAAATATTAATTAATTTTAAAAAATATTATGATTTTATCACAATAATAGTTTTGTTTTTTTATATAATTTAATAAATTATAAAAATATAAAAATTAACTGAAACTTTAAAATAAATATAATTTTTTTTACAAGAGTATTTCTATTATTTACATATAATATATATCATATATTTATTTATATTTTAACAAATAAAAAAATTATTTAATTACTTATTATTTAAAAAAATGTCTATTTAATAATGTCAATAAATAATTTTAAATACAAAACTATTTTATTATTTAATTAATTTTTTAATTTTACAATATTATTATCACATCAATTACTACGTGTGTAATAAACACTAAATACAATAAATTTTATCTATAAATATTTTATTTTTATCCAACTTTATATTGCATCCTATTGCGACAACTCTTTTCCGTACATCCCATCCCCGTAGACATCCCCAACTCAAATTATAAAGGATATGTGTTAGAATATATGAGGGAGATGTTCTAGTCCAATTTGAGTTGGGTCCAACAAGGGTTCATCTAGCTAAAAGATGGGCCTTCCACTTGATATTTTAGTTTATAGTAACTGTTTTTTTAGAAATGTAATGAGCATCCCTATTTTGACCTCCCACTCCCATTCAAATGGAAAAGATCATATTGTCTTTAGTTTTATATATAAAAACCTTAAAAAAAAAATTACAATTCTTTTTTTATCCACTTCATTCGAAATTTTTAAATATTCGAATTTGATCCTATCAAACCTTTGAAATATGGAAACATTCAAAATACATTTGAAACTTCTAAATATTCAAAATAGAATTTTACTAGAGATAATGAAACATTCGAATCTTTCATTGAATACCAAACTTTCAACATGTAGAAGGTTTTAGAACTTTCAAACAATGTGAAAGTTTGAAATGAAAAACTTTCGAACATATTAAAACTTTTGAAAATTCAACTCTCGGAAGTTTGAAATTCAATGAAAATTTTGAAATTCATTCCGAAGTTTCAAAAGTTTCGAAACAGTAATAAATTTAATTAATAATAAATTAGTAATAAATTTTGAAATTAGTAATAAAGTTTATAATTAGTAATTCATTAGTAATTAATTTAATTAATCATAAATTAGTAATAAATTTAATTAATAATAAATTTTGGATGAATTTCAAAATTAGTAATAAATTTAATTAATAATAAATTTTAAAAAATATTGAAAAATTCGAAACTTCGAAATTTGATTAATAAATAAGTGTTTTGAAAGTTTCAGATTCATCAAAACTTTCGAAATTTTCTGAAATTTGTGTTTCAAAATTTTTAAATTCATCCAAAGTTCTAAAGGTTATACCTTCGAAAGTTTCACATTCTTTCAAACTTTCGAAGATTTCTTAAAAAATTCATTTCAAAATTTTCAAATTCATCGAAATTTTCAAAATTTAAATTTAATTATGTTAATTTATATTTCAAATGTTTTGAATTTAACTAAATTTTTAAGTAGCTTGAATGCAAAATAATGTAGTAATAGGGTCATTTTAGCCTTAACAAATGGATGTATTGGTCAAAGATGGAGTATTTTTTAAAGCGTTAGATTTAGTTATCTATCATATCTCATCATCATGGACCATTTACACTAAATTTAACTCAACAACTTAGAAATTTTTTACTCTCTCTTTCTCTTCTCCATCCTTGCTATCCATTCACCAATCACCAGTTTCACATCAACGATTCCAAGGTTAAAAGTCAAAGGAAAAAAAGTATACCTTTAAGGTTTAGTGTTTTGTTTTACGATCACTAACAAAATATTTTGTTATCATAAAGATACATAAGCATGTATATGTGTTGTTTTTTTATTTGTTTTGGTTTTTGTTAGTGAACATCTTCTCAATCCAAACAATACGAGTATATCCACTTTCTTGCAAAACATCGATCCAATAAAAAATTATTAAAATAATAGGCACCCTTGAAAATTAAAATTAAATCAAACTTAATAAATTTATAAGCTTTATTAAACATTGATTCTTGATTATCCTTTTCAAAAAATAATATTAATCCTTTTGATTGTTCTCATTGCTTTGTTCATGTTTTTTAAGAACATAAGCAATAGTGAATTCCAATGACCCCATTAAAATAAAAATCCAATTTTTTCATGTCTTCATTCGATATTTAGATCTAGTTTTTTTATTACAAGATTTAAATCTAATTGTTGAAGGATTGAATTGGAATTGTCTTTTGCTATTGACTGTTGAGAAGTTGTTTAAAGAGGAGAAAATATTTATATATTGAAAGAAAGAAAAAAGAAGGCAGAATATACCATAAAAAGTGTGGAAGAAGAAAAAAAAAAATAGATTTAGTATGTGTGATGTACTATAATATTGTGAATTACAAAATGCATCTAAACCGTTCAAATTATTTAATAATATATCTAGGGATGCGATGAGATTGGTTCAAGATGCACCATTTTTTTTCTTTGGGGTAAAATTATTGGAAGACGAAATTTCACACATATAATTTGTGTTACTGTCAAATTTTCTGTTTGAATAACGTTACTGGTCATTAAATCATCACTAAATATTCTTGAAGACTAACAAAACAGATAAAAGTAATTAATGATAACATTTAAAAATAGTGAAAAGTCTAAAAAGTATTGTCTGTTTTCCGTAAAATATAATAGATATATATTTTTAGAAAAGCATTTGATATTTGTCAATTATTTAACATTAATAAAGGGGAATAGTTGGAGAAGTGAAGGGATTGAAACCGCAGGTGACGACGGCGTATCCTTCATTGACGGAGACATGGAAAACGATGACATTGATATGCTTGGAGCCGACAACAACGAAGCCGTATGTAATGCTTTCCGTTTCTCTCTCTGTCTCCACTATCTCAATTTCAATTTCATTTCTGGTCCCAAAAACCCTAATTGTGATTCACGCATCATTGTCAAATTCACAATCACTACAGGAATTGGATGACATGAAAAAGCGGTTAAAGGAAATGGAAGACGAAGCTGCTGCTTTGAGGGAGATGCAGGCCAAGGTCGAGAAAGAGATGGGATCTGTGCAAGGTGACTCCTTTTTGGGTGTGGGGGATTGCTAAGTTCTTCGCTATTTTATCAATTCAATAACCTAAAAAAACAAATTTTTTAAGTTTTCAATAACTAGATTCTGTTCTTCTTGTGAAGAAATATGTGTTTGATGCGAGTTGAGTTGAATTGGCTATGCTCCATCTTTGATTTAGCTCCAGTTTGTTTGTTTTATATTTAATTTTATAACATAGAATAAGAAAATTACTAAGATTTAATTTTGTTGCCTGCTTGCTTACCTGCCTTGGTAATGCATTGGCGTTGTGCCATTGATTTATGTATGGACTAAGACTGAAGAGTTCTCTTGGAAGTTTGGAAAGACGGTCTAACTTGGTAATCAAATTCAAAGATAAGATATTTCATTGCACTCCATAGATATTTCATTTGTCAGCTGTTTTTCCCAACTATTTAGTTCTTGGTTGATACTTGAGTTATTTATTTATTAGGGGATGCTTGTCTGCCCTTGTGATCAGGGGGGCCTAGCATCTTTCTTATTATATGATGCATATGAAGAAGTTCTGCATCATGTGAATGAGAGATGGATGCGTCGAGATGCTTGAGTGTCTCGTAGAACAATCCTTTTATTAGACATACTTTTTAAAAATAAAAAACAAAGAACAAGTAATGCGTTTTGTGTCCTATTTTTCCTTTAATATTTCTTCTTGTCCGTGCACTGCACATGGTGTGATCACTGTACTTCTTACTGTGCAAGACATTTCATTTCATTTCTATAGATTATTGGATCTTGTCTCTGTTATTGATTATTATCTCCAAATAGATCCCGCTAATGCTGCTGCAAGTCAGATTAATAGGGAGGAAGTTGATTCTCGATCAGTCTTTGTGGGCAATGTGAGCTGTCTCTTCACCTGTTTTTGTTAAAACTTTCTATTCTGCTTATTTAGTTGTCTCATTGTCATGTTTCATAATATGGGCTGCATATATAGACGAGATTAACTTATATATTTTGTCTAAAGTGATTGGTTCAATTATGAGCAGATGAATGTATGTATATATGCTGCTTCTGGAAATAAGTTGAATAGTTTGTTATAGCTGTCTATTTTGTTTACATTAATTGTAGAGCAGGATTGGACTTAATCTTGATTGTCTCTTGCGTTATCACATAATTTGGATATCATTAAACCATAATCTTTCGGAAAACGTTCTGTGGATTTGAAATGATGCACATGATTGCCTTTGTGTGCATGTCTGTGGAATAGCAAGATCAGGAAAATTTGTGATCTAACACAGATTCAACAGCATGTGGCATGTTTTGTGCTGTTGTACACTGCTATATACGGTTTTTCTTTTGATTGATGGTCGTACACTCGTAATATGTATGGTGAGTGCTTTTGTTGTTCATGTGTAGCATCATTGACGAGTTTAACTGTTACATTTCTGATTTTGAGGACTCCTTTATATGCAGAATTGACACAGTGCTGCACAATACATAATACAGAGTAGAGGAGATAATAGGGGATTTTCATGTAGATGAAATAAGAGGGAAAGAAGAAGCAAAGGGATTGGAAAATTGTTGCTTGTATATATATATATCCCCAAAAAAAAAAGGAATCTTAGACATGAATATTTGCAATTAAGTAGACACAAATAGAATTTAAGGACCATTTTGTTGCAAACATTTTCCATTCCAATTAAACAGTAAATCAGGTGGATGCTTACCACAAGATAATTTATGAGCTTAAAAACCCGATTTCAGCACCCAGGGGGCCAAGGTTGTGTAGAATGAGTAGATTTTTAGTGACTCAAACCATACACAGGAATTTGTAATTGAAGTTGAATATGGAATGAGATAGAGCAAACAAACACTTTCTTATGACAAAGTTATTATACATACATGTGTAAGCTGTATCACTATATAGGTTTTATATTTTACTTGATCATATCTTCCTATTACTTTTCTTTTTGCTCAGTATGTTAGGAGTTGTTACTGTTTTCCCTCCCGATTAAAGGCACACCATCCATAGTCTCCTGAGCTTCTCCAGGTTGACCTTTCTTTCTATTTCTGATGCTAAACTACCTGAAACCCTAAACTACCTGCTACCAAAATCCTTAGCTACTGAACATTACCAGCTCTATTGGATGAATGAACCTTTATCTCGCTTAATTGTGCATGTAACTTTGGAATGTTTTTTCAGGATGTCTGATATGTCACTATCTTGCGTGTGTCAGTGTCTCTTCCTTTCCAAAATCTTCATCAAATGACTACATTTTTTTTTTTTTTTTTACATTCTTGCAAAAGATTATATGTTTATCAAGATGGTCATGATGATAGCTTTCTTCAGGCCATTCATTGTTGTTCATCTGGACCATTCCCCCTGTTTTCTCTATATGCCCAACTCATTTCTGTTATCAGATTTTTTTTTGACATTTTTTCTGCAATATCTTGGCCTAAGTTCTCTATATTTGTTGCAGTGTAATTTCACTACTCTCTCACCTTTTAATTGAATGATAGATGCATTAATCTTCATTGGATTTAGCTTCTCTAAAGTGTGAGCTCTCACTTTTTGGTGAAGTAAGATATCTCAACCATTGATTTGCAAAAATAAATGTCAATGTTTTAAAACATTTATGATTTCTCATGTACTTGTATTGATTATCAATATCAATATTGCTTTATCCATCCATGGTTGAGATTTCTTATTCTCTACCCTCTTAAGTTTACTGTTCACTCTAGAGGAGTCGATCTGTCTTCAGTTCACTATACTCCATCCTGAAAAGTTTGAATTCTCTAAAAATTATGTAAATGTAGGTAGAAGTGAGAATTTATTTGTTTGGTGTTGAATATTTCGAACTTTGATTGTGTTTTCTTGTGTTGGCATTGTGCTTTGACATAATGTTTGACTGCAATTGCAGGTTATGCTTCCATCTATAAGTTTCTACTCTAGTCATGCTGCAGTTGGAAGTATATGATATAAATATATAACATATAGCTGGTGGAGAAAAATAAATAAATATCAAATGTATGAAATTAACAAAAAGAGTGGAAAAACAAAAGATGTAACACTAAAAAAAATAGAGCGATAGAGAATGGGCGATAAAAAAGGGGATAAGAATGTTGAAGTGCTTGTTGTTGAGTTGAAGATAGTGATGTTCATGGTTTGGCGAATATGGATTTTGATACTGAATAAGATAGAGGGACAGAGAGCTAAATAGCATATAATATATTATTTAGGGTGAATAGGAGAGAGATTTACGATGGAAAAAAAATTTGACCAAAAAAAAAAGGATGGAAATTTTAACCACTATACTTCCTGAGTTTTTATGGCTGGATGGACAGAAGAATGGCGAGAATCTGGAATTCTACCGGTGAGAAGAGGGCGCCCTGTATAGGTAAAGGACCATGCATTGGTATCTGCAGTTTTGATTGCAAAGCCAAAGGATACTTTTGGTGGTGCTTGGTGCTCAAGAAATTTATAGGCATTATTTTCACATGGTGAGGGGTCTTTGACATTCCTTCCTTTTATCCATGGGATCAAGAAGAAATTTTGAATCATTTTTCTTTCTACTTGTTTTATATTATTCACCAACATATCAACTGTTTTCATAGACAAGCAGTTTGGAATTGATGTGCTGGACTTTGACAATCGTGTACTTGGGCAAAAGATCCTTTAAAAGGCTAAAGTGCAAGGTGCACTTCAGAAAGCATATTTCATGGTTGAATGCTGTTAATGAAGAAAATAGTGATTCGTATTTTTAATCCTCTAAATAATAATTATGAAATTCCACTTTTTTGATTTTACATTTGGCTTTATTTGCTGGTCCATTGGTTCTCTTTGTAGCTCACACTTTGGTAGGGTGAAACGCTGATAGTTGCAATTACATGACCAGGGCAAATCGATTTCTTTCGCAGCTTATTTTCATGCTATGGCATGCCCATATTTCAAATGATTTTTTTTTGTTGATCAGCTAATGAAAGTTTTACCCCGGTCTGAAATTACAGGGTATATGAAATTATTTGGTTGGTGTTGTCTGACCTGATAAGCTCTTTTATCTATCCTAGCTGAAATTAGCAGTTTGTCCCTAAATTGTTTTCTTTTGTGAAGGCTGTAGCAGATTGTCAATTAATTTATGGCTTTGCCTTCATTTGACCTCTTGGGTTTGACATTCTATACAGGTGGACTATGCATGCACTCCGGAAGAAGTGCAGCAGCATTTCCAATCATGTGGAACAGTGAACCGAGTCACCATTCGCACCGATAAGTTTGGCCAACCCAAGGGTTATGCTTATGTGGAATTTGTTGAAGTAGAAGCTGTTCAAGAGGCTCTGTCATTGAATGAATCTGAACTACATGGACGTCAATTGAAGGTTATTACAGCAAGAGGTTCTTGCTTTTTAAAAAAAGTCAGTTTTCCTTTTTTTCAAATGTCTATACTTTTTTGCAGGTAACTGCTAAGAGGACCAACGTACCGGGGATGAAGCAATTTCGTCCCCGTCGGCCTAGTAATCCTTACATGGGGTTTCGAGGCAGAACTCCATATCCACCTCCTTTTGCCTTTGCTCCTGCTCCTTATGGATATGGGTATGTTGTACTCAGTGCTGTTTTTCCAATATATTTTCTGTTTTCTGTGAAAATAGACTTGGAGTAATCTTTTGTTGATTGCAGAAAGGTTCCAAGGTTCAGAATGGGGATGCGCTACAGCCCCTACTATTGAATGCCCAATTCTGCTGAAACGGATTTATTGATTATTGGATGGTTGGTATCATGGTTGATATTTAATGAGAGTATTGTCTGCCCACCTAGACTTAGGTGGTTTGTTCTGAACACATTTAACAGCAAACCTTGTAAACTTATAATGTTTTCTTTTCTTCTGTTTTGCTTCAGTGTTTATAAATTATATTATTTTCAAATGTTCCTTGTAAAAGTATCCATCCTAAAAATGGCTAATATATGGTGTTTTTATTTGCCTATTCTCCCTCCAAATTTGCAATGTGCTACATACGTTCTACTATGTTTGTGTAGCCCCTAGTGTTCTTTAACAAAGTCCAAGTAATGGCGTCTCAATTCCTGATTGTTGTTAGAGCTGTCTCGCTCGACTGTCAAAATATATGGTAAATTGGTAATCGTCAGTTGGTTTTGCGGTAACATTGTGTATAATTTGTCCTGTAATTCACGTGTTTGGTTTACTTTGTGGCATATCTGAAATCAACTGGTAATTAAGTACGCTCATTCAAAAGTGGGCTTTGAATTGAAACATCTATAACCGTATTAACTAGCCATCACGTGTGTTGGTCTGAAGGTTCGACGCTCAAATGTGATCCACAGCTTAATGCTTGTGAATCTACCAATATAGTGCTTGATATTATTGAATCAATAAACATGCAAATTAGAATCCAAAATTACAATCTGGTTACATTTAGTTGGTCATCATTATCGAATCTCTGCTGTATACTTTTTTTTTTTTTTTTTTATCATTTGTAGCAATTGAATAATGTCCAACAGTATTATTGTGTGCTTGGATATTGCTTGGCATGGATTGGAAACAGAAAGAGACATGGCATGTAGCTCCACGCATCAAAATGTTATGGTCAAATTCGAAAACTAGGATTTGTATTTTTATCAAATATCAACTTTTACTTATTTCACGGGAAGAATAGTAGCATTTTCAACTTTGGCTGGATAGAAATAAATAATGGTGAAAGCTACCTTCCCATTTAACAGTGTATAGTAGTAGATAATACTTATCCGAAGCATGATTGCATAGGAAAAGGGTCCACCAAAACAAAAATATCACATCCCTGTAAGCTTTTATGCTTAATCAGATTCACCTCACCTCGCCAATGTCATCATGGCTGCCACCTCGTCATAATGGTCTCCCAGACTCCCAGCACCACAATAGAAACCTACTGCTCCATTATCTTTCTTTTTCTTTTACCATTACATAATCAAATTTACCCTTCTTCATTTACACCATCTCATTCATCCCTCAACCACCTTACTTTCACCCAAAACTAACTATATGCTTTTTAACCAAAAAACGCCCCACCCACCATACTTTTATCATACAAACAAAATTAAAAAAAGAAAGACCAGGATGAGAAATATCACTTTTAACATTAACATAATTCTTTGAATACATTGCATATTAGATTATTGATATGGCTCCTGTTTTTTCCTCGTTTTCCACATTTTATAATAACATTTTCCTTTAGAATTTAGAAACAGAATTTACATGTCACACTAAACGACAAAAGCAGCTTAGAAATACACTCACTCCCCTAGCCAGAGCATCATTCAACTGCCCCCCGTATTTATCAACCCATATCTACAGCCCGTACACCACATCACGCCACGTGTTCATCCTCCGGTCCCCTCAGACTAGAGTCTTGCATGCCGAGGTCTGCGGGTCCCACATCGCGGGCACTAGGTACTTCCTCCCGTTCGCGCCGTGCGCATTATAGCTCGACCCGGTAGTTCCATCAACAAGAACCCGACCCGCGTAACCAGGATACGCTCCACTACCGAAAACGCCAGTGCAAGCCGTAACGGCCTCAAGCGGTGCCGTCGCTGGTCCCTGAAAATACCCGTTGTTAAACGGATTCGTGACGGTGCCGGCTAGAAGCGTGGCTAAGTTGATGATCATACCGTCAACACCAACGTCACCGTTAGGCGCCACTAACGGCGGCGTCTGTGGCCCATAAATAGGTTGGTGGAATGGCCACGCGCATTGTCCGGGACATAAAGTTTCAGAGTTTCCAACCCATATATAAGGGGTTCGTGTTCCGCCGTTGCCACGTCGGATAGACCCGTGGGTCCCACAGCGACTCATACAGAAACCTTCAACGGCAACGTCTTTTGAGGTGAGCACAACGGTTATTGAAGAGAGTTCGTTGAACTTGGTTGCTAAAGCGAGAAGATCCTTTCCCTTGAGATTCTTCCCGAGAGAATAAGCCGGGTGCAGGAACTGTTTCCCTACGAGGAGCGCAGAGGATCCGCCTCCTACCTTGTATTTCTCTGTTGTTTTCCACCACGTGGCAGCGGATGGAAGAGGCGCACCGGTGGAGCTAAGTGAGTTTATAAAGTCGACGATTATTGAGCGTTGGATGGGGGTGAAGGTACCGTACCAAATTAGATTAACGGTGATCCGTCCTTTAAGGAGTTGGCCGTTATGGTACTTAAGCACCAACGGTTGCTCTTGCACAAGTTCTCCTATTGAAAGAGTGGGTAGTACTAGAAGAAGCAGCGCAGAGAAAGCGATGGCAAAGTTGTAATTAGAGGTCATGTTGATGGTGAAATAAGTTTGTCTGAAGTTGAATGAATTTGAGGATTAGAAGGAAGTAGAGTGTAGAGAGGAGTGAGTTTTGAATTGGAGGATGGAAGGGGATATTTATATACCCAGTGGCATGGCAAGAGACAGCTGTGGGAAAAAAAGATGTGGTGAGGTTTCCGCGTGGATGTTTATGATTTGGTGTTGTATTTGCCAGCCTGTGAGAGTTTGAATATGTGTGACGTGGCAGTCTACAAGTACCACGGAGGAGTAAGAAAGTTGAGTTGCTGAGATTACCGATTTGACCTCACATTGATTTTGAGTTCATGATCCCAAGAACCAAGAAGGTTTTAACCTGAGTGAGTGGGTCCCATGGGGAATTCTACTCTCAATATTCACCCTAGGATTGTAGATGTGGGAGAGTGGGGGATGAGAGCCACATAATATAATTGGAATGGGGCATCGGAGTTCATCACTTTGACGTCATAAATCAGAGTTCTAGGAAGAGTGTTTCAGCGAAGATGCTGCTACCTCTGTGAAATAGTAATTGTCACGTTTTTTAAATAATTCTTCTTATATATAACATTAATTATTTTATCTTTCACTTTTTTTTTTGGTTCATGGAAGCAACACCAATAACGTCCGCTTGCTAGTTCAAGAATAATCATTTATACGTTTCTCTCCCTTAGAGTATGATTAAATTTGGAAATTTCATCCCGCCATGTATTCATCAATAACAAATATCATTTTTTTAGTATAGTTCAAAATGTTAATCTCATAAAATCGCTGTTTTCTTTTGTTTATTTATTTGTCATTTTTCTAATTTTTTATCAAGTCATCATTTGTAACAAATATTATAGAATATAGTGAATGTTGAATTTATCATATTTATTTCATGGATGTCACTTAGGATATTCCTAAAAGCATTGATTGCAAAATCCTTAAAAAAATTATTTCAACAATACAAATTAAATATTTGTCAAAATAATAAATATTATTACTTTTTTCAAAAATCAATTTTGATTGTTTAATCAATGGCCAAAATACTTTTGTTAATATTCTTATTTTTAAGTATGTATAAAAAGGATTGTGCAACTTAAATAATAAAAAAATTAAAGAGTTAATATTATTTAAAATTTTAAAGATGATAAACGATATTGTTTAAAAGTATAAATTAATGATTTTTTTTTTAAATTGAAATAATGTTTCCATTATCACACATAGAACATCAAAATAATAATTAGTTAGCATTAATAGTTTTTTTATTATTATGAAATTTGTTTGTTGTTATTAATTTGATATATTTTCTTAATTAAGAAGTTCATCTCCTCTAAAATTATAAAATCTCCTTTATTATCATGTATTTGTGTAATTCTTAGTTTAATATAATATTAAAGTTTATTCTTAAATTAAAGATTGAGAATCATTTTCCTAACAAAATTAACCGAAAATTTATAAATTTTAGAAGTGTACTCTGTTGGATAAATATGTTTAAGAAAACAAGTATTAACCATATAATTAATTCTTTGACAATTTGTACAAAACCTCGTTGAGCTACGGCCACCTTCCCACAGCTTTTTTTTTTTCCTTTACTTTTTTCACCATCCAAAATATTTCCCAATGTAATTTTTGAATTCATCTGTATTGAATTATTTTACTCCAATAATAAAAAGCTCATATAAAGTGAATGGTCTTTTTTTTTCATCATCAAAATTCTATTACTTCTTGTGAACTTCGATACATCGTTAAAATTTGCTAACATAGTCAAAATTCTATCACTTTTTCTGTACTCCTAAACATAATCATCATCTATTTTACGAACATTTCAATTATATTGATAATATTATTATTTCTTAAAGAAAATTTGCAATATTATTATGATAATGAGATGATCCAATTTTTTATCCCGAACAATTTATTTTAATCTTTGGACTAAAAATTCTTATCGAGAGAGTTTTGTAAAGAAGATTTATTTGAATTGTTGTAAATATTTATTCTCTCTTTTTTGTTTTGCGTTACACTTTGCTTATTTTTTTGTTCATTTCGATTTATTTTATCTCTTTTCTTGTTTTTTGTCTATATTTGTTTTCTTTCTCTTCTTTACTTTTCATCCTGAAATTTCGAAGAACGTGTTGGTTTGGAAAAGTGCCCGGCTCTTATATTTGACCACACATTTTTCTTGTTCTAAAGACACACGCATATCACTGGTAGTTAAATGAAGTTTCAAAAGTGTTATGGATGCCTGTTGTTAGAAAAAAAATAATTCAAGTAAACCAACAAAAAATCCATTTCAAGATATGTCTTGTACTTTGGGGGTGATATTTATTATGTTTTACATGGAACAAGAAAATCAAATTAATGCACGAAATAATTTTAGAGGATGGAAATAAAGTGTCAACGTATAACACACATGATGAAGAAAAAAATGTCTAGAAAATTTATAATCTTAAATTTTTCATAAATTCACAAAATTAAAAATTTATTTTAAAATTCAATAATTTTAATTTTTACTCTTATTTTAAATTAAAAAAATATAAAAAATATGTTTTGAATGATGTTGCATATAATGCAATAATATGGAATCTAACTCTCAGGAATTGTAGTTTAATTATTTACAAATTTGAATCTTAATTCATGAAATTATTCATTATTGTAATACAATTAATAACATAAAATAATTAATATATTTAAATCATTTTATATTACAATATTATAGATCACG
>JBBPBT010000036.1:882383-894490 GCA_037974875.1 Cicer bijugum
TAATTATTATATGTATAATTAAAAATTATTATTATTAAAATAATTAAATTATTAATTTAATTATTTAAAAAATAAAAATACTAATAATAAATTAAAAAAATACATTAATAAATTATAAATAAATGTTATATTCTTATTATTGTTATTATTATAATAAATAATTATTATACTTATAATTAAAAATTATTATAATTAAAATGATTAAATAAAAAAATATATATTATATTATAAATTTAAAAAAAAAACTAAATGATATTAAAAATTAAATAATAATAACAATTAAATGAAAAGAAATTTATATTGCTAACATGAAAATTAAATGAAATACATTAAATTAATAATAAAAATACATCAAATTTGAGTAGATGTGTCAGCAGCGTTTGAACAATATCTTCTAGTATAACCAGAGACCCGACACAATCCGCATTTTTTGGGTACTCTTTCTGTACTGTTCATTTCCGTTCTAATGTGTTTGCTCTTTGAGCGACCTTTCGTGACTCTCCGCATTAGTGGATTGTGACACACCTTAACACCTTCATATTGTGGCCAATATTCTTGGTTTGGTATGGGTTGGAACACGTCATCATAGACTTTTAGTACCGTTTCTACCTTATACACATCAGATATAAGGCTCCAATAATTATATTTAATACTAGAACATGCTGTTATGACATGTGAACAGGGCATATGTTTAGCTTGATATATTCCACAATCGCACCACTTGTTAGAAAGGTTTACACTGAAATGATCAATTAGTCGCCCTTCGATTGGAACCAGTGTCTCGTGCACCATGAAAGTATGGTTGCTCCGATCAAAACTATCCACCCTGTGACTATTGAATTTACTTATTTCCAATTTCATAAAATTTATGCAAGTTTCTGTGTATACCTGACCAAAAGCTAAAATTGATGCGTATCGTTTTTCCATGGTTGGAAACAGTGTCACTGTTTTAAAATAAGTTGATTGGACCAAAACAGTCATAGGAAGGTTTCGTGGGCCTTTTAATATTGCGTTCATTGACTCCACAAGGTTGGTTGTCATCTGACCCCAACAACTACCTCCATCGAATACTTGAATCCAATCCTGTCGAGGTATATTATCTAACCATTTCAAAGGCTCTGGATTTAGTATGTCGATTTCTTTACGGTAGTATTGATATGTAGGCTCATTGATCGAGTAACCTATATTGAAATAGTAGACAATTATATAAATTAAGAATGAAATTATTAAAAATTACACTAATTATAAAAATTAAGAATGAAAACTATTACCCATAGAAATAACTTTTTTCTTCAAAGCATTGTCTTTAAATTCCCTTGCAAAATTTTGTGAAATATGTCGGACGCAGAACATATGCTTTGACGGAGTATCTTGCCACCCATTTGCAGAATTATTATAAGCACTCTTAATAAATTCATGTCTATCTGAAATCAAACAAACGTTGGCTTATGGAGTGACAAATTTTATCAAATTTCTCAAAAAGAAACTTCAACCTTCTTTTGTCTCACCTTCCACAATAGCATAAACAATAGGAATTACGCTGTCGTTTTCATCTTGTGCAACTGCTACCAATAGAGTTCCTTTGTACTTGCCATACAACCAAGTTCCATCAACTTATACTATTAGTTTGCAGAATTTAAATGCAGATATACACGGATCAAAAGCCCAAAATAGTCTATGAAAAATCTTTATCCCACCTATCAAACTATTATCATGATAAGCTGGGATGGTTTCCATTTCCATTTTATGTTAGCAATATAAATTTATTTTTATTTAATTATTATTAATATTTAATTTTTATTATCATTTAGTTTTTTTTTTAATTTATAATATAATATATATATTTTTATTTAATCATTTTAATTATAATAATTTTTAATTATAAGTATAATAATTATTTATTATAATAATAACAATAATTAAAATATAACATTTATTTATAATTTATTAATGTATTTTTTAATTTATTATTAGTATTTTTATTTTTTAAATAACTAAATTAATAATTTAATTATTTTAATTATAATAATTTTTAATTATATGTATAATAATTATTTATTATAATAATAATTAAATTATAAATTTTATTTATAATTTATTAATGTATTTTATTTTAATTTAATATTAGTATTTTATTTTTTAAATAATTAAATTAATAATTGTAATAATAAACAATTTTTTTTAAATAAAAAAAAGGAAAGGGTAGTTGGAGGTCGCTTTCTCAGGGAGAGACTTTTTGTTGAAAATAAAAAGTAGGGCAATCTGGAAAAAAAATTTCAAAGTGAGGCAATTGAGAAATAAAAATTAAAAAAGAGGATATTCTAATAAAAAATCTCTAATAAATATCGATATTGTTAAGTTTAATATTTTGTCTTGGATTCGAACTCGTGAACTCATAGTTGTGTCTATGTATGTATGTGTTTCATGTGGTAAGTACCATTTACACACAAAAAAAAGTAAAATTTTGAATTTAGTCTTCTTATTTTTATCAATTCAATTGGTCTCTATATTTTAAATTTGAGAATTTTAATTTTTAATTTTGATTTTTAAACTAAAAAAACGACATAACATACTTTAAATAATGTAACATATGATACGATAATGTAGAACGATTAAAACATATAAAATTACAATAAAATATAAGTGATATATAAATAATTAATACATCTAAGTGGTTGTATATAATTAAATTATATGACATAATATTTAAAATAAGTTAAATTGTCAAATTTTTTAGTTAAAGAATTTAAATGAGACCAAAACTGTTAATTTTAAAATAGAAAAATTAATTCAATAAATTAATAAAAATAAAGAAATTTAAATTGAAATTAAACCAAACAAAAATTACATAATTTTAAGGTTGTTTGTTAGAGTGTGTTGGAGATAACCAGCACACGCCTACTAATCTTTGATGAACACAAGAACAAACCAAAAAAAAAGTAATAAAAAATACAAAAAAATTTACATAGCACTTTTTTTATTTAAAAAGAGTTTATAACTAAACTAATAATGTGTATCACATTAGAATACTCCCTCACTTTAAGAGTTATGAATAATAATAACACTCATTAATTCACACAACAAATACATAGTGACATATATTTCAATTGTGCACATGAACACCTAAGATGGAAATTCTTCGACTCTTCTTATCATCACCCAATTGATTCTTCTAAACACCTTTTTTCATGTTTAGGAATTCCACTTCTTAAAAATTTAAATCCACTCCCAACAGAGGGAAACACATTGCGAATTAAGTTGGGTCTCAATCTTGACATTATTTAAAGGAAATTGCTTAACTTTACGAAAAGGTTGACCATGATAGATATGTCACGAAACATATTATTGATCATTCATTTCACACATGTTTTTGGTCAAAATCTTATTTTGAAAAGTTTATCCATTTTTAAAAAGCGACAGGTGTAATGTGTCATGATATTTTTGACTGGTCTCTATCGTGATGTGTAGCAATGCTCTTATTTCAATTTCAATCTAGAAAGGGACAAACTTTTGGGATACAAACAAAAACAAATTAAGCTTTGGGGTGGGATATGGAGACGGGATCAATGAGCTGGGGCGAATTAGGAGACCCATCATCCAATTCTATCTTAACCATCTTTTATTTTGTATTAATTTATTTATTATTGATATACAATGCATCATTGGGTCATATGATTGAAGGTAAATAATTTGCGTTTTAATCCAAGTCCAAGAGTATCTTCAACTGTATAGTGACCAAAATTGATTTCATTAAAATCGAGTATGTCAAATTTGATTTTGATAAAAAATAATTTTTCTAACCTCACCTTTAAATATTTTATATAAATTAAATATATAAAATACATTTGTTTATTTGTCTCATTCTATAATCTCATTTGTCTCTTTATCACCATTGTTAACCTCATAACTCACACATTACAATTCATTGATCATAACTTAACCATCATAATATGTACTCATTCAAAACTCATACCACTCATTCATAACTTACACTTCATAAATCTCATCTTCGTATTGTGGTTAAAGTCATCCAACAAGGCATGTTTACTGATTTGCATTTGAGTTTTTTTTTCTTTTTTTTTTTTATCAAAATCTAAAATTTTTACATAAACTCAATTCAAACACATTATAAATAATTCATTGTACGTGAATTGAATTCATGTATATTATTTAATTTAAAAAATTATAGGTACTACGTGAATACAATTCACGTACACTTACTATGCAAAATCAATTCACGTGCGTTCCTATGCAGTTTTAGTTCACTTACGCAAACTCAATTCATATAAATTCTTAAGCAAATTCAGTTCAGTAAGTCCTATGCAAACTCAATTCACTTAGGGCCTATGCAAACTCAATTCACGTACTTATGTTGAATTTACGCCGTCGAAGTTGTTAAAAATAGAGGAAGAAAGAGAATGGGGTGTGAGAAAAATGGAGTGTGGAAAAAAAATATAAATATGAATATTGGGTAGAAGATGAAGATAGAAAGAGAAATTAAGATTTAAAGAATGATATAAATAAGTAAGGATTTTTTAGTATTTCTTTTATATGAAAAATTTAAGAGGTGTGGATAGGAAAAAGGAGGTGTAGGTAGCAAAATTAGATAAAAAAATGAGTTAACCATAAATTATTTTTATTATATGTTTATTTGAAATTGTTTAAGACATACTTGGTATGATTTATTATAATCACATTGACTCATCGCAATATTCAAAAACTAAAATCAAAGTGATTCACCGTAATTACGATTAATTCATAATGATATCAAATATTCATTTAATAAACTATTAATTTGATACGTGGATTTTAATGTTTATAATTAGTTATCATACAAAGTAATTCAGCTCCGAATTATTCTTTGAGTAACTTAATTCCTCCTATGCCAATTTTTCTATCTTGTCAAAAAAGTTTTTATACAAACTTTTTTTGGTAACAAATATATACGGTAACTTATCAGTGTAAAAATTGACATACATGAACATTGATATCAAATAATTCAACAATTAGATTTTTACTTTGGTAAGCTTCTAATATTCTTTGAATCCAATGAATTAAGCCAAGGTTGAATGCATGATACTTTAGTATTTTTTTGTTGTAAAATCAAAGGAAAACAAACACATTTTGAGCAACTAAACTAAAGGTATTAAATGTCAAGGGCATCTGGTTCTTGCTTCTTTAAATTGTGAGGAATAACAAACAGAAGCATATCTTTACTTGGACACAAATGAGATACACCATTCAAAACACATATTCTGATTTTCCACTCATTTTTCAGTTTCTCCATATCTTAATTTATAGTCCTTGATTTACTGGTGTCGGAGAATCTACTATATCCTTACCTATAACCTATTAAAAATGAACTTATACCCCCAACTTTTTTAAAAATTTCAGTGATTAGAACTTTTATCTCGCTACAAGAAAATTATGTATTTCATTGGTGGCCATAGTCTACTAAGCTGCGGAAAATGGCCACCAATGAAATCAAGGTAAGGAAGTGCATGTTACAAATGTGAAAGCCTAATCTCAATTGGTTATACTGTTCATTTCACTGTGTCTGTGCCTATAAATCTGCATTATAAATTTTTATGCTTGGTCCACACTGCATACAATGGAAGCTACATCTAAATACAGAAGCTACAAAAAGGGTGTTTCATCTCCCACAAACACTGCTATGCATTATTGCTATGCTTGCAGAAATATTTATAATTCTCAAACAAAAACATCTTGCAGAGGTTGTTGTTGTTTTCCATGTAATGTTAGTAATTCAACTTTGGAACGTGAGAAATCAAGGGAAAACTGCTGCTTGGTTGGCCCAGTGAAGAAAATTGGAACCAAATTGTTCAAACTTGACAATTCAAACAAAAATGGAAACTTAATTGGTTGCTCATCATCATCTTCATCTCCTTCAGTAATAGGCTTTCCTTCATCTTTGCATACCAGATATAACAAGCGTGCGGTTCTCTGTGGAGTTTCTTATACAAAAAGGAAATTCAGGCTTAAGGGTACCATTAATGATACCAGTAACATGAGGGACCTTCTCATTAAGAATTTTCAGTTTCCAAATGAGTGCATAAGAGTCCTCACAGGTATTTTACTATAAAATTTTATCTTATATTAAAGACAATTGGGTTAACAATTATCATGAATTCTTGATCACAACAAGATCTTATATTTTGTTTTTTTAGCAACATGTTGAACCACAACCACCCATGATTGTGGTACAAATGAATTAATGTAATTTATAAAGTAAAATGGATGGATTGCATGCAGAAGAAGAGCAGAATACAAAACTAATACCAACAAAACAGAACATATTGGAGTCGTTAAGGTGGCTGGTGAAGGACAGTGAGGCAGGGGACTCATTGGTGTTTTACTTTTCAGGACATGGTTTACAACAACCTGATTTCAAAGAAGATGAAATTGATGGTCTTGATGAGAGTCTTTGTCCAGTTGATTTCATTAAAGAAGGAATGATTATTGACAATGACATAAATTCAAGCATTGTTTGGCCACTCAAAAAAGGTGTCACACTTCATGCTATTGTTGATGCTTGTCACAGTGGAACCATTCTTGATCTTTTACATGTCTATAACTATCAAAGGTATCATATTCTATATATAATATAATAGTAGTATTCAATTCATTATTATAACGGTTGATTTAATAGAATATTATTGCAGAGGCATTTGGGAGGATAACAAGCCCCCTTCTAGAGAACCTATTAGAAAACATACAAGTGGTGGATTGGCTATTTGTCTCAGTGCCTGTGACGATACTCAGGTGGCTGTTGATACCACAGTAAGAATTAATTAATTAATTAAATCTTGGATCATATATTTTCTTATATATATATATAATATGAAAAATATTACAATTGTAGGTTTTTGGTGGAAAGGGAATGAATGGTGTTCTGACTTACCTATTCACAAAAACAATTAGAGAATATCCAGGTGGAATTAGTTATAAGGGTCTTTTGGGAAGAATGCATGAAGAAATTAAAAAGCTTAACCGAAGCAGATATTGCAATAACCGCATCTTGCAACGTATCTTTCACCGCAAAAATATTGCACAGGTTGGATTGGATTCCATCACTGGCTAAAATCTTTGTGTCCATTTTATTCTTTCCATTTATAAGACCAGATCATATATTTTTATTCTTTTCAAACAATACTTTGGAACTATTAGATTTAGCGGGATCATTTCATTCTTATGGTCTCCTACTCAATCAAATATTAATCAGATATATATACCATTTTTTGTATATCGCAGGATCCTCTTTTATCATCATCTGAGAAATTTGATGTATCTACAACAATATTCACATTGTGATCAGGATAGGATTCATACAACTTTATTGCAATTTCCAAGACCTTCAATTGCATTATATATCTCTTTATTTGGAACTGGACAGACATAACTTGTTGTATTTCAATCATAGCATCAATAATTGGGATTTTGATTGCAACGTTCTTAAGGAATATAAATTCCAAAATGCGTTTCCTAATTTCTTACTTTTGCTTACACGACAAGCAAAAAGTAAATACATAAATTAGATGCTATCTCATCCAAAATAAATATTAATATATTGAAAATTTTGATGCATGATATTAATTCAATTTAATTTCAACCTATATACATACACAACATTTTATTTGAATTCAAACTTCACTAATTTTCCAAATCAAGAGATAAAAGAGTAACAATGTGGACTAATTATTCAGTTCTACAAAACTGTTTGATGGGAAGGGTTTATTCGAGTTTTTTCCAATAAACAAAACCATTAATTCTATATCTAATTTCAAGTCTTTTAAAGATACATTCACACTAAGTTTGATGGGTTTCTTATTCTTGATTCTTCATCTAGACAATAATTGTCCATAGACAGAAAAACAAATAAGTCAAGATATTCACTCTCCACTAGATAAAGGCAATAGAATTTAGAATCCTATTCTTCATCTCTTACTTCCCTTCTAAAAATTAATAGAGTTAGCTTAAGTACATGTTCACTTTCTTTAAATTGCTTCCTCTCCATCCATTCATAATTTCTAGGCCTCATTTTTCTTTCATTATATCTTCAAACAAACAAAAGAAAATTACAATGGCAAGTAGACAACAAAGATGTAACCAATGTGGAATACTACTAATGGTTCCACAAGAAAGCCAAGCCTTTAAGTGTTCAATATGCAATGGCATAACCTACGTTCAATCCACAGGTCCATTGAATCAAGCCTACAATAGTCTTAATCATATTGCAGGTCTTTTTAGAGGCTTCATGAATACTATAACACCAACTAGTTCTGTAGTTAACAGTAATTCAGGTAATTATGGCTATTATCTTCAGCCTCAGTCACTAAGGCCTTCATACCCTTTGATTCCTCCTTCTCCGTATGGCTCAAAACGCGCAGTGTTGTGTGGAATTTGCTACCATGGGAGGAGTTACAGGCTTAAGGGCTCCATCAATGATGTAAAATGTATGAAGTACTTTCTGATTAAGGAGTTTGGGTTTCCTAGTGACTCCATTCTCATGCTCACAGGTACTCTCATCTTTCTCATACTTTATAAACATAATATTTATTTACATTTGGCATTAAATGTATATAAATATATATGTGATAAAATATTTGAATTGTCTGTCGTCAAAATATACTATGTGGTTAAGGATCTCAATCAGACGACTCAGCTTTTAACATACTTTTTTAAGTGTATTTAATTCAAATCCAATAAAAAGAACAAAGTTTTTAATTTTGGAATGATATTAACATTTCTATGCCATGTAAGATATCTTCATTCTATATATGAACACTGACAATCTACCTGCAGATGATAAGGAGGAGAGAAATCCACTAAAAATACCAACAAAATATAACATTCAAATGGCTTTAAGGTGGCTGATTGAGGGTAGCAAATCAGGGGACTCATTAGTGTTCCATTACTCAGGACATGGCACACAGGAATTGAACATGAACGAGATTGATGATAAATATGATAATGCAATTTGTCCTGTTGATCATGAGCACAAGGGGAAGATACTGAATGGTGAGATTAATGCAACAATTGTTAGTCCACTACCATTTGGTGCTAAACTTCATGCCATTATTGATGCATGCCACAGTGGAAATGTTCTTGATTTATCATTTGTTTGCAAGATGAACAGGTCAGATTAGGAATAATGCTTACTTAGTTTCTGCATGCCTAAACAGATTAATTATGGAGAGTTTGTGAAAATAAACTCAAAACAACTTAAAGACATGTTATGAGCTCTATCAAGCACTCTTAAAAGTGTTTATGTCGGTAGATAAACTCACATAAGTCAATCCAAATAGACCCTGAACTTGTTTCTTCAATTTTAAAAGGGAAGGATATTACAAATGGGAGAATCATACAAGTTCAAGAACTGATAAAGGCAGAAAAGGAGGAGTAGCAATTTGTATTTCAGCTTGTGATGATAGTCAAGTCTCTGTAGATACCTCTGTTAGTAATATTTTCTTGTCGTTTCTATATATGTGCAATGTTTTTGTATGATAGAGATTGATGAATTTTGATTAATGTGTGGTTGGTGTAGACAGGCCTTAAGTGGCAAAGAAGTTACAGGTGCATTGACTTATAGTTTCATACAAACAGTGCAAAATGAACCTGGATTGAGTTATGGTCACTTGCTGAATACCATGCGTTCAACCATTCATGGCACTAAAACAGGCATAGTTACTCTAAATGGCCCAATTGCTTCCATCTTAAATAGAATTCTTGGCCTCCGCATCAAACAGGTATTATGTTGTGTGATACAGTTACTGCATGAAATCTTTTTCCATATTATATAATCATAAGTTTTTTATTAGAATAATACTTACCATAAAGTATGAAATTGATTTGCAGGAGCCACAATTATCTTCTTCGGAGATTTTTGACATGTATAAAAAGCAGTTTATACTATGATATGGTATATTAGTATATTTTCATTCATCAAAATTTTGTAGCATTAAAGATTCGAATAATGAATACCCTTTTGACATGTCTTTTATTTTCATGTAATGGTGCAGGTGAAGTGACACTAAAATGTGTTTGTTTCTCTTATAAAAAAAATGTGTTTGTTTCAAGGAATATCATTGTAAAGTTATTCTTGAAAAAGTGAACCTAGAAATATGGCATTCCTATGGTGAGGAAGGACAAGTGTTTTTTTGCTGGTGAAATAATGAGAATGGATAGATAGATAAATAAATAAATAAACTATGAGTGGAACCGGAATTATATATTATATAATTACTTTCATTCCACTTCCCACCAATTGAATTTTATTTTTAAAAATGTTTCTTTTGACAGAAAATGTTAAATACTAACTAAACAAATTTTCGGATTTATCCGGTAATAATATTATTGAGTATCAGAATATTATTTCTGCTTATGTAATACACTTTCAACAAATGCCATCTAAGTTATATATACAGCTGTGTCACGCATAAGTATTGTTTAAAGCTTATGTCGAAAAATATACTTTAACATTTCAGCGTAAAAATATAGTACCATTTTGAACGAAGATGACAAATAATTAACCGGTCTTAACTTCGGACTACATCTTTTTAAAAATAAACTAGAAACAAGCTATGTGTTGGAATTCTTATGGAAAATCACAAGGTCAATTGGTACCTTCAAAGTATTGATTATTGTTTGAGAAGTGGTGGTGGATTAATCAAGAGGATAGCAAGGTCACATGATAGTGTATGTTATAAATTTTCATAGAGGTCCATTTTAATTAGTTTTGGGACTTATTGTAGATTCCCTTATGCAAGTGCTTTTCTAAATTTGTGAAGGGGGTGATGATTGTGTAAATTTTTATTTTTATTTTATTGGAATGTACTGATAGACCGTAGTTTATTTGTTGGGAGGTAAGTGAAAACAAAAATTGGGTTTTATTTTTTTCTAAATCTATTATCTATTATATATATTTAAAATAGAACCCAGAATGCCACCTCACCTCCGAATGCTATCTTACACCCCTCGAATGCCACCTATACAAATATTTTCTTCTCTCTCAATTCAATCTTACTCTATTTTACCTCTTTCTTTCACAATTTTTTAAATAACTCCAAAATCTATTTGATAATATTATTTTATATTAAATTTATAAAATTATTTTACAATTATTTATAATTTATAAATTATTTTACAATTTGATAATAATTTATAATTTATATTATTATCAAATTATTTTATAAATTATTTTATAATAAATTTATAAATTATTTTATAATATTATTATTCATTTACCAATGGTAATAATTTATATTATTAATTATTAAATTCAATAAAAAAACCGACTAATCACTCTTAAATATCAATATAAATGTTCTTTATCTAATAATATTATTTTATAATAAATTTATAAATTATAAAATTATTTTATCTTTTTTGTAACGGATCAGATTTTGGTGTAGAAGACTCAAAAGTAGAGAATCTTTACCCACCTACTAACTGCATTAATAGAATTGGTTCATTATACGACCTTTATAAAGATTCAAACATTTATGCCAAATTAATCTCATTGATTCTCATTAATATTGAAGAAATCAATTTCATTCTATAAATATTCCATTACCTCTTTTTCTTACACTTTCCAATTTTAATTTCCTATTGAGCCCACGATCTTACACCTTCCTTGATGAAACAATGATATTCTTTAGCAATAAATATTTGGTACGACCGCTTATAAAATTATGAGAGAGGTTTACCCTTCATTTCTCTTTCCATATTTCTTTTTAGTGCCTTTTCACATTATTTATTATAAAGAAACTAATTTTGATTTACGACACTATTTAAGCTGATATCCGATTTTAGTAGTCTTATTTCAGAGTTTAGAAAGGGAGATACAAGAGGAAATTGTAATATTTTTTCATTAATTCTAATTTTCAATCATCAAGTCATACCGTCTGTTTGAAAATTTTGATCAAATATCTTATGTACCAAATTTAGATTTTTCAAAATGAGTAAAATATTGTAACTGAAAAATAAGTATGATTATTTTAAAAAACTTATAATTAATAATGATGTAATTACAAAATTTATTTTTAGTTTGTTATTAATTGGTTGAGATTATTCACTTTATTAAATAT
>JBBPBT010000036.1:894862-913815 GCA_037974875.1 Cicer bijugum
GTCCATGATTAGTCGTTTTTTTTTATTGAATTTAATGATTAATAATATAAATTATTACTATTAGTAAATGACTAATAATATTATAAAATAATTTATAAATTTATTATAAAATAACTTATAAAATAATTTGATAATAATATAAATAATAGATTATTATCAAATTGTAAAATAATTTATAAATTATAAATATGTTATAAATAATTATAAAATAATTTTATAATTTATAAATTTATAAAGAACATTTATATCGATATTTAAGAGTGATTAGTCAGATTTTTTTTATTGAATTTAATGATTAATAATATAAATTATTATCATTAGTAAATGATTAATAATATTATAAAATAATTTATAAATTTATTATAAAATAATTTATAAATTTATTATAAAATAATTTATAAATTATAAATAATTGTAAAATAATTTATAAATTATAAATAATTGCAAAATAATTTTATAATTTATAAATTTATTATAAAATAATATTATCAAATAGATTTTGGAGGTACAAAATAAATTGCGGAAGAAAGAGGAAAAATAGAGTATGATTAAAGGAAGTTAGGTATTGAGAAGATGATTGAGAGGGGAGAAAGGAGGAGAGGTCCACGTCAGCTTTTTGGCTGATGTGGAAAGTGGTATTCGCAGAGTGAGGTGGCATTCAGAGACATTTGGGGGGTCTATTTTAAATATATATAATAGAATAGATGGTTAATAAATTTATAATAAATAAAACCGAATTAATTTGAGTTTGAATCCCTTAGAATATTTGAAGATATGAGAAAGGAAGAGATAATTGATTTACTTTTCTTTAATGGATTTTTTATCTTTAAATATTTTATTTTTGTTTAAATTTTAATCCTTTTTATAAAACCAAGATATAATTAATGATGTTTTTTTCTGTACTCTTAAAAAAATTTAAAAATATACATTAAATAAATTTTATTTGTATAAAAAAAAAACAAAATTAACTTAAATTTATTATTTCTAGGAATCGAATGAGTAATAATTCGTCCAAAATTGACTCTCACCTTAACAATTTAAGTAAAATATGTCACTCTTGACATAAATTTTTTTATCTCTTATCCTTATGAAACTTGAATTTTTTTCCAATGCTTTTCAACTTTCTTTTGTTTGGTGTATATTAATTTGTTTGTTTCTTCTTTTTCAATTTACTTCTCCAATATTTTGTTGTCAAAACAATCTTCACAAACTAATTGATTATTCATTTTACATTGGTTATGTTAACATGTGCCTTCACGGGGTCTTAAAGGCACATCTTAAGAATATCAAAAATAAAATAAATATTATTATACAAAATTAATGTTTGAACTTTTAAATAGTAGAAAACGCAAGTCACAAAATAAAACTTTTACATTTGAATTAATACGTGTCTTTTGAGTTCATGTTAACATTTCCTATTCTATATTATTGTCCAAGCCTGCTTTAAAGCCAACAACAGTAAAGTTAGAAAATAATACATACACTATTCTAATTTCAATTCTAGAAAAATGTTCTTCATTATAATCAATTCTTATTCTTTTATTTTTTGACAATAATCAATTCTTATTCTTACTATATATAACATTTAATGAGTAAAAAAAATGCAACATTTAAAGCAAATATGGTGTCATTCCCTATAAAATGAACAGGAGCAACCAGGTCCAAAATTATTGGCATAAATCCAATAGGTTGATTAATATTTCTGAGAGGATATATGCACAAAATGAGAACAATGTGGCCCCTCATCAACGGAGGTTTCTCTCTTTCCTTTCAAATTACCTTTATTCTCAAGGTAGAAAAGAACCATGATCACATATTTGATATTTTCACATCCAGGGCTATTGATTTTCTCTTGGAGGGAGAGAGATCAGAAGAGAAAAAGCACACTCAACTCAACAATTTTCTGACTCTTTTCTCAGCAATACTAGCATCCTTGTTCTGTGGTTCAAGAACAAGAGCATGCTTGAAATCTGCACAAAATGAGACAGGATAAGGAACATCATTAAAAGGATAATATGAAATGCAATGCTCAAAAACATTTGTAAGAGAATGAACCGCAAATGAGAAGACAAGCTATGGAAACTAAAAGACACAACAATGAGCTACACTTCATACCAAATACTCTCTGCGGCCTTAATTATGAGCAAAAAAATGTATGTATTTGTTTGCCTCAATTAAAACCAAAAACCAATTAATCTATTCACATTTAATTACATTATTCCAAAAATACCCTTGTATTAATTCTTTAATGCCAAGGGAGATGACTGTAGTAACTAGGGTTAAGTTAGTAATTGTATTCCTTTTTTACATGAAATCAAGAAAATTAACAATAAATGCATGTAACTATCATCATTAATAACGGCGAAAATATGTACTTTTGCTTATAATTGTGACCGGAAAGAATATAAATTATGTAAATTTATCTAAGAAATCAAATTAGCATGAACCAAATACATTGAAGTAAAACTTAAGAATCACCTTCAAGAGCCTCCTTATACCGTAGTAGTGATTCTCTAGCAGTTCCTCGTCTCAGATATGCCTTCACATTCTGCATGGAAATTACACATTATTCTTAGTACAATAGTGTTATAGATATTTATTTGTACAGATGGAAAGTATCATAAACTAAAGAATCCCAACAAAATAAAGGAATCTATGAATAAAACATCATCAAATCAATCATTATCAAGATATACAAACAATAATCAGCTCCTAGAACCATTGGTTATTAAAGTGTAGAAAAAATAGAATTTAGATATTATTAGAATAGAAAATAAATGTTCCAAAGCCAGTGCCATATGCCCATCTTCTCACCTTTTTATCATGCAATATTGCCTTACTGCAGTCTTCTTCCGCTTGCTGAAAGCTGCATAAGTTAACAAAGTGAGAATACCAATCACAGGGAAATGGTTAAAGTGTCAGGATACATATTGACTGACAGGTAAAACCTCATACCGTCCTAACTTTAAGTAAGCAGCTGCTCGGTTGCAATAGTAAGTTGCATTTGTCGCATTCAATTTGATAGCCTCAGTATAGTGAGTGACTGCATTTTCCCATTGCTTTTCTTTAAATGCTGCATTTCCCTGCAAAGCATTTCTTTCAGTAGCTTAAATCAAATTATCCAACTCGATACTTTGAGAGAAACTTAGTCTTCATCTGAACTACCTTTCTGAACATCAACAAGAATGAAGCTGTGCCTCAATATTTATCAAAAATTGCAGTTACAATAGAGGTTGGCATTTTGTTATAAGTTACAACTAACTATTACAAAAAAGTGCAACTAACAACTATGTCAGAAAGGCTTAGAGCAGGTATTCTGTGCAACAGACTGCATAGTATGACCTATGCAGCAACACAAATGAGAACCTAAACAGAGGATCATGCAAACATAGAACGATAGCAGCATATCAGAATGTAAACTCTAACGCCTTCTCTAATCATCTTTTTTTGGTCTTATATATCCATTAATAATACTTGATTTTTCCCATGACATCTGATCTCTACAAGATATATACCATATACAACATAAGAAACAATTATGTACTCAAAATGGTCCCTTATTAGCAAGTACATTGATTCCTATTTACTGAAACAAGAAGTGCTTAATTAGTTTTAAAGAAATATAACATAGAGCCATTTCAAGAGCCCATGAACAGAGCATCAGTTTGCTCAAGTTCACATTTGCTAGTAAAATAGCCTGACATTCCGAGTTCAAATTAAATACGCCCGCCAATCGTAGTGAGCTTTTACTGAGGCAAGCTTACAGATTATGTGAAAGGTTCAGTACATTTGCCAATCATACTTCGGGTTTAAAATATTTAAGTTGATACTAGACCCATTAAGTCCTCATTAATAACTACTTCGGGTTAATAATATTTGCATCTCATCATGAGGGCAAGACATTTACATCCGAAATTTTAGGGTGTTGTTTGGAAGTTAGGAGGGAAAAGGAGGAAAGGGATTTGTGGGGAAAGGAGGGAAGAGGAACTGCTTAGAGAAAACTAACCCTCTCTTTTAAAAGTTCAGAAGGTTCCGTGTTTCCATTGATATTTGGTAATGGCATGGAAATGAAACCAGAGCCAGCTTGCTCTTTAAGAGCTGTATACATGTCCAAGATCGTATCTAGAAGAAATTTGTCAGCTCCATGGGTTGAGATGAATGAAACAGAAATACAACAATCATCGTGATATCCTAACGGAATCGTAACCTGGAAATAATGTAAGAGCAATACATCAGTCCAACAAAGTTTTAGAGCACTAAATAAAAATTGAGAAAAGAATAATACTGACACATGACATGAAGGATATCAAATTACCTGACAACATCCAGACATACTAGCAATGCTGGATAATGCTAAAGTTCTATCATGGAACTCAGAACTAAAATCTTTCTTTGCATTAAGCTTTAACGGACCGTCAGCTACAGAGGGAATAACTAGTATTCCACCATCCTGTTGGACAATCAAAACCAGAAGATAAAAAGGTTAGCAGGGAATTTGACTTTCCTCTAAGTGAGCAACTCACTTTAGAAAGAAAAAAAGTAAGTAACAACAACCATTGATAAACAAATCAATTATTGATATTATATGTCCATGTATGATCAATCATGGATGATTATAATACCAACCATTGATTTGTTCGCTTTACCAACTGCTCGCTTTAGAGGAGCCAAATTCAGTTAGCATGATACATTGAGTAGACTTGGCTAAATTATTTTTGCCACTTCAGTATGAGAATCAAAGATCTTGGTTATCTTACAATACATATTGTTATACCGAACTACTTTTCAATCGCATATCGTGCAAAATAGCAGTTTGTTGAAATTCTGCTTTGATATAAAGCTATAATGTCACAATAACTACTATTTGACTCTTTTGTCAATCCCGCTATACTGTTGTGGTAGAGGGGCTGGCCGCGATGCCACCGACTGCAAAAATGCATTTGACGGTAAGCTATGAATCTCGCTACCATCACAACCCACTGTCCGAGCCCGACCCGCTCCAAGCTTTTTCAAAAAACACAAATTTTTTATTCTTCATTAAGGGTATCTAGGTCATTTTGCACCCACTTAAGCCCTAATCAATATAATATATTAAAACAAACCTCCAAATCTATATGTTGACACATCACATTCTTATATATCATGTAACACTAACTATACCACATCATTCAACAAATATGATGTGCCACCTCTAGAATTCATTTATTCTTCATTCCACTACTTCTTTGATTATCTCGCTATGATTTAAAAACCAACAAAAAAAAAATATAACTCCCATTAAAACTTAATTTATTGTCAGTTAATTTTTTAATTCATTATATATAAAAGCATCACAATATTTTAATTACATTTTATTAATTAAAATGTTAAAACAATGAAATTACCACAAAATATATAAAAATATAATCATTGTATCTTAAAAATCAATAATCAAACTTATGCAAAAACAATCCAATAAAATTTAATTATATTCATGAGAAGTTTTTATGTGTTGGTTTCCAACATATGTATGATGTGTGAGAAGGAATATCTAAATTTAGCAATAGAAAGTGAGAGATGAATTGTAGAGGCATATGAACGATGCCACATAAGAAAATAAGCGATGTGACACAAATGTTATGATGTGGTACATATGTGTGCGATGTGTCATTCAATAGATCTTAAAGTCAATTTAAATTAAAATAAATAAAAATTATTAAAATAAAAAAACAGATTAAAAATATTAATATTTTAAAAGAAAACAGCAAAAGATACCGTGTAAAAATAAAAATGTTAAATTATACATTGAATATTTTCAAAGTAATATACAATTTGTGTATATTTTTCTCTTATAAGTGTTCAGGTATATCTTCTATTTCTCCAATAAAAATAAAAATAAAAAATAAATGCTTACAATATATTTTATTTTTTATAGGAAAAAAATCTATAGTCATTGAATGTTTAAAGCAAAACATAATGCATACAAACAATCACTCTTTTTTAAATTATATTTTTTAGAGTGAAAATCACTCATATTTTATTACAAACCTTACAATTTGATTTCCTCCCATTTTTCCCTTTTTACATTGTCAATTATCCTTTATTTTTAACGAATAGTCAATTATTCTTATAAACTTCAAAATTTACAAATATTAAAAAAAAAATCAAATCAAATTGATACATTTATACACCATAAATATCATTTTCAAAGTTTTTAAAAATTCACATTGAAAATTTAAAAAACAATTATACCGGCGCATCGAGCAGGTTATATTCTAGTTTTTTATTATTATATACACACGATGGGGTTTGTTCAGCATCATGAAAAAGAAACTGTTTTCGTTCTAGTTCTGTCATTTTCGTTCTTTTCTTGCTACGTCACTTTCGTTCTTTTTTGGCTCCGTTCAGCATCATTCTGTTTCGTTCTTGCTTTGTTCAACATCGTTATGTTGTTTTCGTTCTTTTTGTGGCTCTGGTTTTTCTGCTTTATTCTCTGCTTTATTTATTATGATTACTATTAAAACTTGATTTTGATGTTGGATCTTGGTAATTAAGTATGATTACCCCTTTAATTTTGTGAATTTTGCTATTATTTTAGTGTTTTTGTATACTGTTTGTATTTTTATGTTTGGTTTATATACTGTTTTTTTGCTTTCGCAATAGCGGTCGTCCCACTATCCCATTTTTAGGGTTCAGCGCTCTACACCGCTATCCGAGACTGACAACATAACACTTTGTACTAACATGGTATTGAAGGACAATAGCGATTAGTTCAAATTCAGCTATACTATAGCGCTATAGTGCCATTACAGCCGCTATTTGCCAACTCTGTTACTTGCTTGTCTTTTCCAACGTTCTTCTAATCTAATTTATAACAACTTAAAAAGGGTTTCTTACCATAAAAGAGATTGTCCAAGAAAGGATGGTATGAACAGACAAGTACCTTTAACAGACTCTGAAGTGCACCACGCATCTCAGTCCTGACTTTATACAAGGCTTTTATATTATCTTGTGTTGAATTAATGGCTGCAATAACATGACTTGGCACACCTCGGCCTAACCTGCGTTTGACTGATTTAACCCATTCTTCATAATTGGCTTTAAATTCATATCTGAACAGATGAAAACACATTTGTCACATAGATATAAGGCACGCAATATAAAACAATGATGCAATATATTCTATCAAAACTAAATAAATAAACAACTATAAAAAAGAAATGATTACATACTGCATAACATGTTGTAAAGTAGAGAGAAAGACCTCTTAATTGCAAAGGACATTTCCTATGGTAAAAACCTTTAAAAAATTTAAGAAAAATATATCAGGGCACATGCATGCCCAGATATGATTTTAAAAGTACCAAATAACAATCTAGTAATATATGGAATTCATATATGCTAAATGATACTAAGACTAAATAAAGAAAAGAAAATTAAGGCCACTAGAAACAAAGTAGTGATTGAAATGAAATCTTTTCCCAAAGGTTAGGTGTTTTTCTCACAAATTTTAGTTGAGATCTCCCACATTGATTATTGATATAGCTAAAATAACCCTTACAAGACTTTAGGAAAATCCCACATCCCCTTAAGCTAACCTTTCGGGTTGTGTTAGGCTAGTCTACATTCTAAGATGGTATTAAAGTCTATTCTAAATCTGTTATTAGGCCACCTGCATTCGCCAAGCTCCAGATATTTCAACAATGTAGAATCGTAACACACCCCTTCACGCCCATGATTGGATAAGAACGAATAGTTTAAGTAAACTTTCTAATAATTTATAAACTAAATAAAAAATTGAAGGTATACGGTTACTGTCTTACTGATCATGCAACAATGGTTGATAATTACTTCACTAAGTAAGTAGGGGGAGGCATTTCTTTAAAGAAATACAAGGATATGAATGATTAGTTGAAAACAATATCCACGCATACCAACTTAATTACCCAAACAATTACTTTCTCATTAATAGATCATAGACTGTAAGCATTTGTGAGCTTCAGTTATCCAGTAATAATGGTGTGAAACTCTCTGAACATTACTAAAATGAATTTAGCTTTTGCTTTGTAATTACCATCAGTTGCATATTTCTCACAGCTAGTGATCACTGAATTAAACTGACATAATACAGTTGATTTATGCTTATCCAGTATAAATTGCCTTGTGTTCAGCTTATGACTATTTCCAGAGTGTTCCGAATACCGAGCTTCATTATATTAATTTTGTCTTCTTTAAATGAGTTAAACCCTTCCTAGACCCAGCTATGGCAGAAGTTAATGGCATCAGGTTGCACCCTTTTTCTTCTTTTTTTGAGAACTGTCTCATGCAACTTCATTCACCCTTATTACATTATAATTTTTTTCTACTATCAAAATGAAAATTATATCAACATACAGTACAACAAGATCTATTGTGATAAATCAAATAATAAAACTTTATAACATTAAATAGAATACCTTTGTAATGAAAGCATAACTGAAGACAGGGTTTTTAATATAGATGTTCCATTTTGTTGGGATGCTGATTGCTCATGAAGCCTTAGACTGGGCACTTTTGAAACAATATACTCACAAAGATTCATATGCTTTGGAGCCTGATCTGCAAAACCAAAATACTTGCTAATTATGCAAAATTCCTTTTGTTTGGTAACCTGTTTCAGAAATCAACTTTTTTCTTACAGAAAACTTGCTTTATAACCAGTCAATTTTACTAAATCCAAGACAACAAAATTGGATTTCAGATATCTAAAAACTTACATCCAGACATATTCTCGATAGTTTTACTGATGACATGTATTGTCTTCTGTGTAGCATCTTTGGATAATTGAAAGAGATCATCAGCAAATGTGATACACCTTGACCTTCTGGTATCCACTGAGTTCAATTGAAGTAAAACATGCCCAACACGATGTAGGACAGAAGGATCACGGGCAAACCATCCTACAATGAAACTATGCAATGAAGTACTTGGCAATATAAAGAACATATACTAAAACATTTATCCAAAAAATGTTAAAACAATTGAGTCCCATTCACCTCACTATGCGTAATTTCTTATTAACTTAATCAGTTTTTCAACTGGAATGGCAGATCATGACCTGGAGCATATATGTGCAAAAAAAAATGTTCAACTGTAGAAAGCAATACCAAACCACATATTGTGATATAGAACTAGTCAATTTTTTAACACATGTATCTAATTGCGTCGTTCTTAAAGCAAGCCACACATAAAAATGACCAGAATACTAAGATCTGAAAAATATAACTTATGACCAATTATAATCATAGCAAAAACAACACAAATCTATGCATCTTACCAATGGTGTCTAAGCTTTGTG
Source organism: Cicer bijugum (assembly GCA_037974875.1). NCBI lineage: Eukaryota > Viridiplantae > Streptophyta > Magnoliopsida > Fabales > Fabaceae > Cicer > Cicer bijugum. The sequence goes on from JBBPBT010000036.1 coordinate 904,179, forward strand.
CATTTGGAAGAACTCCAATGGTAGATACAGCTCCGTGGGATGGTCTAAAACTAAAAATACCACAGAATGATGCTGGAATTCTCACACCTCCTGTTGTGTCAGTACCTACACAGACATAATAATGTTTCATGTTCACATGTACAGTTAAGAAGTACAATCAAACAAGTATAATCAAGGCCACAATATAATTGCAAGTGCCAATCAAGTCTATCCTGGATTATAAAAGAAACAGGATTAAGCACGGTAAGCTATGCTGCAATAATATATCGAAGAGATCACGATTCACAATGACAGATTAAGACTTGGAATCGTGAAACTTTTACAGGCATTATATTGAATAGATCACAACAACAAGGTGTAATATTACAAACTAAATTCATACTTTAAATGTACGAGTTTCGTACGTTTGAAATATCGTTAGACATAACTATTTTTTGGCAATTTGGCATTTAATCCAGATGATATTACATTATAACTAGACATAACTACTTTTATTCAATAGAACAGGCAAACAGAACAACTTTTAATTCAAAGAAATACAGCCAGAAAAGCTTTTCCAGGAATATAGTTTAGTACAATATCACATCATAAATGATAAAACACAATCATATCATAATCGCCAAAACAAATATAGGTACTAAATAAACCCGCAAATGACCAAACTATGATAGAGGGCTCAATTGCTAAAATTTTAATAGAGCCATAAATGACCAAAATATTAAGGAAATAAATAAATCAGTAAACCTTATAATTTGCATTTCAAGCAATTAGAGGTAGAAACTACAGGTACCGCATAAACCCACCAATGGCGAAGTCAACAAGTCCAGCAGCAACTGCTACTGCTGAACCACTAGAAGACCCTCCCGGGATACACGATGGCATCTGAGGATTAGTTGGAGTTCCATAATACTTATTCTCACCAGATATCCTGAGATAAAAATTCCTTAAGTAAATCATATGTGACAATTGTTTCAGATAACTACACATAACTAAGGAATTTCAAAAGGACTCTCACCCAAACGAGAATTCATCCATAACAGTCTTTCCAACACAAGTAGCCCCATTCCATAGAAGAGCAGTCACCACAAGTGCAGTCTTCTCCGCCTCCCCATGCGTTCTCTTCCACTCTGGATTTCCAAACCCCGTCACATATCCCTTCACATCAAATCTGACAACCCCAATAACAGAAACCTCAACAGTCAACATACCCAGATAAAAATATCACATTCTAAAGCTCTCAGCAAATTTTCTTTTTAACCCCAAGAAACATGAAAACATAAAAAAAAAAAAAAATTAAAAAAAAATTAAAATAAAAATTTAATCAACAAATACTTAAAAAAAACATTAACACATTAACAGCAACAACGATGATGATTGTGATGTCTAAAAAGTAACACTTCATTAATGGCAAATCAAATGTGGTTATAATATATAAAAAGGCATAACAGAATATCAGCAAATTTTCCATACATGTAATAATAATAATCCCATGAAAGAAAAAAGTATAAAAAAGTAATATTTTTAAACTAAAAAAGAAGCAAAGCTTAAAGCAAGTTATTTCAGTTAATTGATTGCGGAACGAACATGTCGCTTATGGCAAAGGTGAGAGAAGAGAGAGTATGTTTGGCAGCAGGAGGAGGAGGCTGAGGAAAGGGAAGTATCTCGAAGCGGTCAATGAAAGCACCAAAATCTTGTTTTGGTTTATTTCGACGGCGTCTTCTACGTTGTGTCTCCGATAGAACGATGATCCCGCCGGCAAGTCCTATTCCGACGACCAACCAGAGTTTTGGATTGGAGGCGTGTTCTTTGATGAGTTTCAATGATTGAGACATGATCGATTGATGAGAGAATATGAAGAAAAAAATAGGGGTTTATAGAAGAAAGAATGGGTTTTGGAAGGGTTTTAGAAGAGTTGAGAAAGAAAATAAAAAGGTTTTCTTTTGTGAGAATGGAAAAGGAATTTCCAGAGAAAAGCCTTAATTGTGTCTTTTTTTAGAATTTTATTTTCTTTTAGAATCGTAATTTGTTTTTCTCACGCCATTTCTTCTATTGCATTATTATTTTTTTAATTATTTAATAAAAAAATTCCAATTTAATCTTTAAAGATTGTTTTTTTTTCAATTTAATAATCTTGTTTTTGTCTTTTTTTTTTTCAATTTAAAAAAAAATGAATTCAAATATTAACCAATAACTTTTTGCATCGTGCCCAACTACAACACTTGTGCACGATTGACACTTATGTGTATTTGTTTATTTTGCCAATTAGGTCCAATTGCAAAAGGCCCTGTATTGCCATTGCTGCATGTAAAAAAATTACATTTATTAAAATGGTATGAATTGTGCATATAAAGAATGATTTATATTAATTAAAATGTTATAAATTGTATATGAAAAATACAAGTTAAACACAGAAAAAATAAAATATTAATCGCATATCACATGTAATTTGCTTTGTTTGAAATGAGACAATCCTTATGAGAATTTTATTTAAATCAACATTATATCAACTCCTAACCTATTTACCACTCTGTTCCTTAATTCATTCTCCTCGATCACCACCAAAAAAAAATTAAATAAAACTATGATTAAGATATATATATATATATATATATATATATATCAATCTTCATTCCGGCCAACCATTGATAAAACTCATTTGACAACTAAAGGTTTGGTGTAGATGGTCATGGGTCAAAGTAGCGTTGGTGTGGTTTAAAAAAGACTTGTATAAAATATGAGACAGTATCAATTTTAGAAAGTTCAGCTTTACCTAATTTATTTTGACACGTATTTATTATAGCATCGATTGGTATTGGTTTAATTATTTTCATAATCTCAAATTTATCATGCATAAAAACTGACATCATTGCGGATTCGAACCCATGACACACCTATTTCTCCACATTATTGTGTGTCAGCTTCGCCGTTAACATCAATATCCTATGGCTCTTTTTAACTTACTAAAAGATAGGATAGGAGGAGGTTTAAAAACATTCCCAACAAAGGAGTGTGAGGTCAACAAAATAAGAACCAATGATTTCATGTAATCAATCAAACAAGTATTGTATATATTCATACACTCGTTTGGTTATAAAATAAAAGCACAAATCTCATGTTCAATAATGTATGAACTGTGGCCATCCATCATCACACTGACATAAAAAGCATATTACAAAGAAAAATTATGCTGTATGAATCTATCTCACAACCAAGAAATCAAGAAATACTAAAATGACACCACCTAAACTCAACAACCTCAATTTTATAATTTTTTACATATGAAGTGAAGGAAGCAAAACCTATTTTGCAGAAAATTCCAAATTGATAAACGAGTAGATTATGAGATTGCATCCTTATATGGGAAATCCTATATATATACCCTGAAAATTTAGAGTATGTATGTATGTATGTTCCCTTTTTCATCACTTGAAACGAACTACAATGCAAGAAATATCATCCTTACTGTCTCTGTTCAATGCCTCAGTAGCTAGTTGTTTAGCCGCCTTTTGTGGATCCTTTATCCTTTTTGCAATATCAACAGCTTCTTGATTCGCCATTACCTGGAATAAATTAAATATAAGTATACAAGATTGTTATTAATGAAATCTGTGAAGATTGAAATTTCTAAATGTGTTTTAAGTGGTTAAACACCAAGGTTACAAATTTAATAAATGTCAATGCAATTCACTAAGAGTAATTAAGCTATAACTATTTCTTAAGATGCGTTGAACCTATTCTACATGATGTGAAACTGCAGAGAATCTAGACTACATAGAAGTGGAACATTAATGTGATTCCAGTGTTGTCAATCACAGAAAAGGAAAAATAAGGCTTTGTCCAAATTCTGCTACGCTACAATGCTATAGCGCCGCTATAGCCACTACTGGACAACATTTTACATTAAGTAGTATATCTCTAAACAATGGTGAATTATTCAAATTATGTTGCGCTATAGCACTATTATAGCCAATATTTGACAACACTGGTGATTCTATATTTGGAGGAAATATTAGGGATGAAAATGAAACAAAATCCTATGCCAATAGCACGCATGTCAAGACATACGATGCCATTGTTAGAAATTGAATTTTTGAGTTTAGTTAGTTAGGGTGGTTGTTGAAATGTAGAAAAAAAATGGGAATAAAAAGAAATAAAATTGGTTGAGACAAAAATGAAACCTACTTAAAGGAATGAGAAGTACATTTTTAGCTTTATGAAATAAACAATGAACAAAAAGAGAGATCAGTCAAAAACCTTCCATAGACCATCACTAGCAAGTATCAAAAGCTCAACATCTGAGTCAACATCAGCATACTGAATATCAGGATCAGATCGCAAGTGTGTTTTTAGGTTTTTGTCTCCAAATGCTCGAGAAACTGCAAGCTGACCATTCACTCTTGCAACATCTCCTGATATAACCCATAAAGAAAGAAATTATTACAAAATAAAAAACAACTATAATCAAGTTTTATCTCCCACTAGATGAGGTCGACTACATGGATGAAACGAATCCACGAAATTCCTTACAAAATAAAAAATACTGATACAAAAATGAATCGCAGTGTGATGACCAATAAGCTTTCTACATAGCCTCCACTCCAGTCTTCTATATAAACAGAGTAAGCATATAGAAAGAAGTTGACATTTTGTCCAAGAAAACGATATCATCAAACAAATTATCATCAATTTTGTTAGCTACAATAATCAACTTGCAAATATCTTGATAAAGCCTTTTATGGGTCCTCAGATGCACTATATTTGCAGCAAGCATGGTACATTTGATTATCTCCTCTAGCTGAGAGGAAGTGTTTGAAATGATGGTAGTGGTTATTAACTTTTTATAGCATTGGAAACAATAAATTAACAAGCACTGAAAACATTAGATTCATTAAAAATGTCCAATTATTCATTATATTCTAGTAAAATAAAGTTGTATTCAGCATTCTATGTATCTAAATATCAGTATTCTGAGTACTGTAAGCAATTTATCGAAATCTCTGTTGGAGTCCATTATCGATATAGTGAGGTTAACATGCATAACCCGTAAGGCCATAACCACCTGACAAACAATCTAGTTTAAGATAAATGAATGAAACAAAATAGAGCAATAAGATAAATCAGAATTGAACATCTAAAGGCAACGACTCATAGATATTGGGGACAATTGAAGAACCTGGCATGTTTGAGACAAAGCCGCCTTTATTCTCAATGCTGCCCCGTTCCGTATTAGGTTCGTGATCAGTAGTCATCTGTAAAGCTTCCCCTCCCCTTGACAGAACTGCTCGTGAATCTCCAACATTAGCGACCCATAATTTCTGATTATTTATGAGAATTGCAGTTACAGCAGTTGATCCTCCTCTCCCCAAATCAGGACTGTGAGTAAGAATTGCCTGATCTGTTGACACATAAGCTCTAGAAATGGACATGAATGGATCATCGCAGAAGTCCTCCTGGATAATCAATCACAAGTTCACAACCATAAGTATAATTAACAAAAGGAATTAAAAAGATTCAAGAAATAAGCTAAGTCAATTTTACACAATATCTTTAGTTTATTCATCAACTCACTTCCTTCAAGATATTAGAAAAGAGATTCTTTTGCAAATATGATGGTACGCTGTCTCCTAGATGTCCATCGTATATAGCGAAAAGACCTAATTCTTGTCCTTTGAACGCAACAAATTTTGCTACATGATAATCCTCCATTGGATGGTTGGCTTTCCCTTTAACAAGGCTAAAGCCATATTTGACCGATGATTGACTGCTCTTGCCTTTGCCAGAGTTGCATGAAGAACGCCCTCCAACCACCTAAACATAAAAAAAAAATTGAAGTACAATAATAGAAGAGTTTATATAAGGTTTGTTAAACACATATCAACAATATATACTAAAGAAAAAATTTACATCTGTATACGAAGGAAACCAAGTCAATGTGGGAAATGAAATGGAGACACACACTTCCTACTCAAAAACTCCATATTTCCATCTCATTAAGTCTCAAATTTAACAAGGCCAGAGAAATAGCAATAATCCCATTTTTGTCATACCACCACCAATATATGCCTATCATCACAAACAACTACAATAAAAGAAACCAAATGGAGATTCGTAAAATTTTGGCTAAGGATCTAGAACCTAACTCATCCCCACAAAATTGTCTTTAAGTGGAGGACTATCCAAGCGTTATGAGCACTGCCTAAGCCATATCATTAATTGATGCAAGAATCCCAACACACCCCTTCACGCTTAAAACTGGAATAATAGGGAGGAATAGCAAGGATATCTTCACCTTCCTCCCCTCTAGGACAAGACAAATGGGGCATGGACAAATGTGGATGAAGTAACAGAGATCATGTCACAATAATAGATATAAGTTAAACACTAATATCATCTTAAAATTTGGGTTTAGGGTCTAAATCTCACAAAATTGGCTTGTTAAGGTGAAGACTACTCAACTTACAAGAACTACCAAGGCCACAACTCTAACTGATATGGGATTCTAAACATTCCCTATACCTCACGCTCAGGACTGAACATCTGAAGCGTGGACTAATGGAGATGAAATAATAGAGATAAAAGAGACATTAGAGGAATGTGGACCAACCCCCACTAATCAGCACAAACAGTTTGACCATTTTCATTGTTACATATCATTAATGTAGCCACTTGAAATGAAACACCTCTTACAAATGCCAACTCCATTTTTACAACATACCAGAGGAACTTGTTTCTCGCCTAACTGTTTCGATATCAACATTTTCGAAACAGTAAAAGAATGATAAAGAACCATGAATCATTCCATCTCAAGAAACCAACTGTATTCTTTCTCTCATGATGCAAGTAACACTTCAACCCAGTTTGGGATCAATATTTTAAGGCAGCAAATGAAGTAAAGAAACCAAGAAATGAATAGCCCTCTTTGAGGCTTGAGGCATGCCTGAACCTTGGAATGGAGCAACCTGCTCCCCGCCTAGACTTTTCGTACCAAAAGAAAAACCTAGAAATAGCCATCTCTGCCTTGAAACACTCAACCAATAGCTGATTCTGAAGTTCCAAAGCATCTGAAACTCCTATTATTTGGCAATGTTTGTATCCATTAGTTCTTTTCCCATTTGTTTGGTTCTGATTCCAGCATTGAGTGTTGTATTCTTGCCTGTGTCTTTATTTCTTCTTGTTTTCCCTGAATTATCTCATTCCTATGTGGCTTCATCTGCCCCTGTCTGTTTGGTTTATTTCTTGTTTGGCTAAGCGTTGTGCCTAATTTGGTTGATAGTCCAAAATTGGTTACTATATTTTTGCCTTTGTGTCTCCCCTCAATTGCTTCTCCGTATGGTATGATAAATACAATAAACCTAAACCATTTGATTTTTAGTAAGATATGATTCCCATTTTTCACATCCAAGTTAGTGCTGCTGAACTGGAATTTGATATGCTCTGTAATTATTCCACTTAATTGGAAATCATGTGATTCCATATCTTCTCTTCACAACACTTATTCCCTCTCTGGACCCTTCGACTAGGACTATATCATATTCAAAAGGCATGAATTGAGCAAGTACTTCTGATACAAAAAAATCACATCCAAAACCAAGGTAAGATTCAGAAGATAAATAAACCTCTGGTGCAGTCCTTAGTAATAGGAAAATCCTTCATGGTGACACCATTCTCTAAAACTATGTGTAAGGCCACAATGGTTCTAATAGCCACAAATACACACAAAAACAATCTATGCTTTCCAATTTTAATTTTCATCAAAGGAGAGAAGTCAGTTGATGAGATAAGGAACGTTGAAAGAAAACCCTAGAAACTAACACAACAACTAATTGAGAAAAACTGGAGTCCAACAAGAAACTATTCTTCTGAAGCTTCAAGTGGGTATCTTTATAGTCCATAACCAAGTAATTGGACTCGAGTGTTTAATGAATTTCAGTGAAAGGCAAATTATTCAGGAGAACACGGGTTCGACCCCTTATTGGAAACGATCAGACTTTACTTATCGGATACAGAACTCTGTATTACCAAGGTCTTTCCCCATGAACCTGAGGGTTAAGATTAAAAAAAAATGGACATACTCTATATGTGCCTCCTTTAGGCCCTTGTAAAAAAATCCATACAAAGGAAATAAAACGTTAATCAATAGTATATCATATGCATGGAGATTGATCATTCCAAAAAGGAGAGGGGAAAAAGAAAATATTAGAAGAAAAAAGGGGTAGGGGAATTCCTCACCTGACTGACAGAACTGAAGCAACAGAAACTATCCATATACTCCAATCCCCCACCTCAATTTTTCTGTTTATAACTCAGCATCTAACTCTTCTCCTAACCTTCAACACACAAAAAAAAAACTCCACGTTAAAGAAAGTCCACAACTTTACAACAAAAATCTCAATAACTATAAATTAACAGCAAAACCAAAAACATTTTTTATCATCCAGAACAACACCATAGAAACCAAAAAAAAAAAGATTGTTTACAACACCCACGAAAATAAAAGAAAACTGTCAATCCCAAAATTTACTTACCGATAAAAAGTGGAAACTTTTCCGAGAGGGAAGATCTGGAAAGGAAGTGAGTGATTGTTGAGAGAGGGAATTGGCAGAGAGAGAAGAGAAAGAGAAAGAAGAAGAAGAAGAAGAAAAAGAGAGAAAAATAAGGAAGAGTGTGAAATTATTTAATAAGAAAAATAATAAGATGTGGTTTAATGAAGAGAAAGTCTTCTCTTGTGTGTTTTCTCTTGAAGTCGTTTTGTTTTGTTTGTAAAAGAAATGGAATGGAAAAAGGGGCAAAGGAAAGGAAAGCAAAGCAAAGCAAAGCAAAAACTAAACGAAACTAAAAGGCAAAGGTTGCTCGCTCTTATTGACTTTTGCAGCTTCCCGTGTGTTGTTACTGACAGACACTGTTTCTTATTTATTTATTTATTACAGCTGTTTTTGTTTCAAAGGTTTCATTCCTTCCTATTGACTTGTTTTTCTCACCTTTCCTGCCCGTGTGGAGTGCAGAGACGGACTGTGGGCTCCACTCCTAAGGGTCGGCAATTTTTTCTTGTTTCTCACCAAGGTTAAATATTTTATATTTAATCATCAATACTACCTCCTCTCTCATATATGTTGACATAATTATTTCTAAAATTATATATTCATGGTATATCACAATTAAATTCAAAAAACTTTATATGTAATTTAATTTGACAGAAAAAGTTTTTCACAAAAAAATATGAAAACATTAATGACTTTAATTTATAGTTTTTATGACAAAATATAATTAAAAAACTTATTGTATACAATAGTGGTCATTAAAATAAAGAAAGACTTTTATCAAATCACTAAAATTAAAAAAAAAAGTTGACAGTATTATTAATTTTTTTAATAAATTATGTTATTTTTTTATTCTTTAATAGACTTAGTTAATATTTTTATTATACTCTTCAACAATATATATAAGATCCATTAATTAAATCACAATAATTAAAAAAAATTATAGTATTAAATTTATTGACATTTTAAATTATTTTTGAAGAAAGATGTTTGATTTTATTGTAATATTTATTATGCAGAAAAAAATGTCTCATAAATAAGGATAAATTAATAAGAATGTAATTAATACAATTGAAAATTATCTTATAAAAATAGGCAAA